>JAADYH010000574.1:0-18165 GCA_023338125.1 Phytopythium aichiense | reverse complement strand
GGACGGCGCAGCAGTGCTGCCAGGCGCAGGAGGTCGTCCCCGTTCTCGCGCTGGAGACTGGACGTCTCGGCCATGACCATCTCCAGAGAGGTGACGTGCATGCATATGCGCACTATCACCGCCGCGGTGAGGAGCAGCCAGCAGGGCCACACTGTGCGGCAGCCGCCAGACTTGAGCTCCCTGACCCACCACTCTTCCAGCGCGTCCCGAATAGATGACA
This sequence comes from Phytopythium aichiense, assembly GCA_023338125.1. NCBI lineage: Eukaryota > Oomycota > Peronosporomycetes > Pythiales > Pythiaceae > Phytopythium > Phytopythium aichiense. The sequence goes on along the minus strand of JAADYH010000574.1, from coordinate 17,945 downwards.
GCGCTCGGATCCACCTTTCGGCGTCGAAAGCCACGGCGTGTGACGCTGGCAGTGGCGACGTCGAAGCCAACGCCTCCGAGTCAATGGCTGCTCCACTCTCGGCCCGATCATCACTCACTTCGAGGTCGTTGGGGTCATAAGTGCGCAAGATCTCGTCCAAAATCGGCTCCAGACCTTCAGAGCGACAAGACGCGGATGCTGTTGGATCTGACCGAGCGACGCTTGCACGTTGCAGCGCACCTTCTAGCACCAGCAGCGCTGCGTCGAGGTGCTTGCAATGGTCTTGAATCATCAGCTCCATCGTGTTCACGGCTAGCGTGGTGGTGGAGCGGAGGGAACGAATCATGTCGACGCGCTGCTCCGACTGCTTGGAGTGGAGCGTGCGGTAGTGATCGAGTGCTGCCACCACCTTGTCGACATCTTTGGACGACAGCTTCGCGGCTCCAGCACGATCCTCAGGCACTCCGTCATTGACACCACTTGTTTGCTTCTCGACAACCGATAGCTCAGACATCGCATCGTCGCTCTCGTCGCCGTTATCCTCCCGGTCGACACTGACACTGTTGTTACCTGCATCAAGCTCATCGAGCAAATCGTCCCATTCGGACGAAAGCGATGCCGTCACCGACAAGCTTGACCGAGGCACACGCGCTGTCTTCCCATTTGCAGCTCCCCGCATCGCAAAGTTCGTCAGGTTCGTCGCCGATCCCTCGTATGAATGGGCTTTGGCGTCGTTGGCAGCCGTGACAGCGACAAGCCAGTCGCGCGCATCATGGGAAGGCAGTCGAGCGCAACGCGCTTCCAGCCTGGAGCGGGCCCGAGAAGTGCGCCGTTGGGTGTCGCTAAGCGCGTCAGACAGCTCCCGGTGCGTGCTGCTCAGCTTCCGCCGCGTGAACTTGAGCGTTCGCGAGATTGGATCCAGGAGGTTCACCGTTCGCAGTTGGTGGTAGTCCGCGAGCTCGCCCAGCAGTATCGACATCTCCAGGATCCCAACACTCGACTCGTGCTCTTCGCTGCCGCCTTCGGCCGCTGTTATCATCAAGCAGGTCGATCGGTGCGACCTCGCCACCTTGCGGAGACGTTGGGCGAAGGCTTCCTCCATCGGTGCCATGCGCTCGAAGACGTCATTCATCCAGCGCAGCATCGCCACAAACACCTCGCACCTCTCCGCCGCGCGCTCTTGCTCGTTCGCATCGTCGTCCGGGTCCTCTTCCTCCCCTGCCGCGGCTCCACGCTGCTCTCGGTCATTCTGATTGTCTTCATCGGTCTCCCGGTCCCTGATATCTCGGTCATGGCCGCTCTGGATCTCGTCTCGCAGCTCAGCAATGTGGCGGCGAGAGGCAGTGACCAGCGAGGTGTACGCGGCAAGCGCGTCCGCGGTCCGCCGCCCCAGCGCCGCCGCCAGCCTCACGTCTTCTTCACGCAGCTGCGCAACGATCGTTGCAATGGCCAGTCGCTCGGCGTTGCGCTTCCGCTGCAGCTGCCGCGCTCGAGCCGCCGCCACCTCGTGCTCTTCGCTCTCGCTGGCTTGGGTCTCTGCAGCGCCGGCCTCTGCCGGCACGGCAGCGTCCGCAACAGCGCGAAGGCCTTGACACGCCACGTCGAACGCGTGCTCCTTCTCGAGCGCCTCGTCCAGCTCGGCGAGCAGCAGCGCGACGCGGTTCTCGTGCTGCGTCTTGACGCGGTCCAGCTCGTCCGCGACCGCCGCTCGGATCGCCGGCGCCACGCGCGCGGTGGTCGCCGCCGTGGCCGCCACGAACTGCTCCAGCGCGAGGCTCACGCGCGCGAGCGCCGGCGCGAGCCTCCGCGCGGCGTCGTTCACGTCCGACGGGATGACGACCGGCAGCCCCGCGAACTCGCGCGCGTGCTGCTCCTCCGCGTCCGCCAGCGCGGCCAGCACGCCCGCGGGCGAGGCGCACGCGCGCGCCGACTCGTCCCGCGCGCGTTGCTCCAACCGCCGCCGCAGCCCGTGGCGCGTCGTCTCCCTCTCCGCCGGCATTCGGTCGGCGCGGCGTATCCTTCTTCAGCCTGCCCCTCTTCTGGCAGATCGAGAAGTGAAGTGACGTGGAAGGTTTCCGCTTCCGCGAAGAGGAAACTTGCTCTTTTTGTCTTGGATAGAGTATTGGGCCAGGTGCACTTGAAGATTTGGCAGGTGAAAGGAAGGAGGCAAGGAAGGACGAGGTTTGGGGCGATCGACTCGGCGCCATGCCTTCCGTGGGGCCGGTGCGAGGGCTGGCGTGCGCTTCCATTTGCACGAGCTGGTCCTAGGGACGAGCTGGAGGGCGACGCGCAGGACGGAGACACGCGCGAACCCATGGAACCCACAGAGCTTTTCCGTCCACGGCATGGACAGTCCTGGGGCGAGGCGGAGTGCGTTCCGGTGCCCGGAATAGCGCGTCGGCAGCCTTCGTTGGCGCCTATTTCGGACGTGCGCTCGATGCTGATCTGATGATGTGCATGTGTGCGGATGGCGGCTATTTACGGACCATGGATGGCGTCGTTGCAGGGGAGCAAGCCCCGCGCGCGTCCCATCAAGCCGCCACCGCTTGTCACCACCTTGTTCAGATCATAGCATCTCTGGCGCGGACGGGTTGAGGAAACAGAGACGGCTGCTGTCTGGTGGTCTCCCTCGTGACTGCCGGTTCCTGTTGCCACCACCGCCACGGGCGCTCGCTCTATGGAGTGACTGCTCCTCTCCTGCTCCAGTCGAGACGTGACCTCACAGCGTTCAGCGGTTCGACGCGCCGACATGAGCCGCCTCACGCGCCTCGGGAGCGACGTGCCGGTCTACTTCCCGTCGATCGTGTCGCCCTCGGCAGGCGTCGAGGGGATGGAGCAGAGGCAATTCACGCCGAGTCCGCCGCAAAAGGGCCGCCTTCACGGCAAGAAGCATAGTCACGGTGTCGACGCTCGCGTGCAGCTCGAGCCGCTACGCCCACCTCTGAACTCACCCGGCAGCGCTGCGAGCGGGAGCACAAGCGCTCGGCTGTCGGTCAGCTCGTCGTCGGGACGCATCTCGTGGGACTCGAAGGTCATGGAGGGCGGCAGTACGATCGCCGAGAACGTGTCCACGTTCCAAGAGCTGGACAGGAAGCTGCAATTCTACAAGCACCTGTCGGCCCTCAAGCTGCGGAACGTCGTCGTGTCAGAGCACGAGCTCCTGCGCAAACTAGATAGTGTGCTCGCCGCCGCCGCCGCTGCTCTTGATGTCGACCACGCGCTGCTTTATGCAGTGGACGACGCCACCGGCGGACTCAGCGTGACAGCCAGCACGAAGCCTCTTGTCGTCGGGTTCCAGGTGTCTAGAGACCAGTATGCGCTGCGAGATCAGCTACGCTTGCAGCCCACGACCGAGTCGGAAGCCGGTGATGTTGAAAGCGACGGTGGAGATACTTTCACCACTTTGGGTGACAGTAGCACTGGTGGGCGTTTGCCTGCGGACGAGCCCGTCGTGATGTACGTGCCAAACCTCCAAGCGCTTCCCAGCTACTGCAGCGAGGTCGACGTGGACTCGCGAGTGATCGGTTGCGCCAGTAGCATTCGCGATGGCTCTATGAGCGGGACAGAGGGTCTTCTCACGTGCAGCGTTGCTGCAGCTACAATCGCAGACGAAAGCGGCCGCACGATCTTCATCGTCGAGGCTCGAAGCTCGCGCGAGATCGCGCTATCGTCGTCGCTATTTGCGGCTGCTGTGAATGCTATTGAGAACATTGCGTTCGCATTCGACCTCAAGCAAGAGCACTTGCGCGCGCTTCTCTCGTACGGAGCGCTCGAGCATGTCCTCCTCAAGCCAGCCGATCTGGGATCGAACGAGGTGACCAAACCAGGCGTCAAAGACCAAAATCAGCCGGTAGTCACGGCTAGTGTCGCCGAGGCTGCTGCAGGTTTGGAAGGGGAGGAGCTGCAACTGCTCCAGTCACCGAACGCACAGGTGATTCTTCACGAAGTGATTGCACACTCGCGGTTCACGGGCGCTTTGTTCGTCGAGCTGCACACGATGCGTCGGATGTGTGAAGTACTCGCTCAGTGTGGGACTACAAGCGCCGGAGACGCATGCGACTCGATACGTGCCCTTGAACGTTTATTGTCTCCATGCGCGGATTATGACGACGGGTACAACGCTGGCTATCAACCTGCGGCTGATGCTGAGGCGCTTTTTCACCAACTTGTCGAAAGCACCGAGCGCCGAGTGGAGATCGATCTCCTTGCGAACACGCTGCTTCGGCAGTACTTTTCACCGTTGGAACTCTCAGCGCTTGTATTCTTGCCCGTGCCGTCGAGCCTGTCAGCTCGCTCTGCCGGAGTGCTTTGCCTCACATCCACTTCAGCATCTGGAGCCTCCGGATCTTCATCACAATTAGCGACGCCGCTGAGCGGGACAGCTCGTGCTCTGAAGCCGTTCCTGTGCTCGCTAGCGCTAGCTCTCGTGCTCAAGAAGAAGGATGACGACATGCGGACGTCTACGCTACAAAAGAAGAAGCTGATCGCGCTCTTCAAGTCGCACTTCCACCTCGAGTCAGTGAACGACCCCGCAACGCTGGTCAACACCATTTGTGCTGTTGGCAGCGACCTCTTCAACACCAGTCGAGTGACGTTATACGTCGCGGACGCCATCAAAAGCGAGCTGTGGTCGCTCAGCTCTCTCGGAAGCGTCAATGGACTCCGCATCCCGTACGGCAAGGGCATCTCAGGCACTGTCGCAGCGACGAAAGAGACGCTCGTGGTTCGCAACCCGTACGCCGATCCGCGGTTCGACCAGTCCTTTGACGTCAAGTTCGGGTTCAAAACCGAGTCACTGCTCACATTCCCCATCCTCGACAAGAACGGCGAGACCCTCGGCGTGATCCAAGCTGTCAACTTCCGCGGCTTCCTCGACGCAGAGACTGCCGCAGGAAACCCTTTGCTGGCCCGCTTCGATGAGAAACTGCTGGACGTGTACCGGCACCTCGCAGCCCATTCGCTTCGCATCAATTCGTCGCTCATTACGTTCGCAAAGGTGCAGGCGGACTACTGGGTCAACCGCGCGGTGCTCGTCGACCAGCAGCAGAGTCAGCAGCAGAGTCAGCAGCAGAGCGCTGATCGAAGTGACGCTACATCCAGCGATTCAGCCGGTACTTCATCGGGATCTTCCTCTCATCCAGGAAATCTGTCACCTCGAGCGTCAACGTTGTCGGCGATGCAGACTGGACCTGCGCAGTCGATGGTGTCAGGACAGAGCGAGGTCGCCAGCGTGCACTCACTGCTTGATATCAGCGGCTTCGATGAGGCGAAGCGAGTGCCGCGAAACAAGTGGAGCACCTTTGCGTACGCGTGCTGGGCTCTCGGCGGGTTCCTTCTGCTGGCTGCTCGCCAGCGCCGTCTCCGTCGTCTTGCGCTTGAAGCGGAGCTCAACGAGGAAGATGGAGACGACTCGGAGGGAGATAGCCAAAGCAGCAGCAGGAGAAACAGCAAGACCGATAGGAGCGATCAGACTGGTCCATCATCGGGACTTGGCGGTCGACTGCGAAGCCGAAGCCGGACGGCATCAGTGGTGCGTGCTGGTCGCGCCAACTCGCTCATCAATCGGTGGCGCCGCCTGACCATGGAGCACAACGCCGGTCGACACGATGAGCTGCTCAACGAGAACTTCGACCCGCTGAGCAAGTCGATCTTAGAGCTCGAGTCGTGGGCATACATGCTCTTCGACGGTCTCATGCTGGTGTCGACGTTCCGCATCGAAGAGCACACGCTCCGCGGCTTCATCTCGTCAATCGCGCGCACGTACAGACCGGTGGCATATCACAGCTTCTACCACGGCTTCGACGTGGCGCTCTCTTCCTACCGACTCGTGCGACGCACCGAGGTGCTGGATGTGATCAAAGAGATTGAGGCACTCAGCCTCCTGATCGCGGCGCTCGGACACGACGCCGACCACCCGGGCAACGACAACCAGTTCGAGATCGACTCGGGCTCGTCGCTCGCGCTCTGCTACAACGACATCTCGGTGCTGGAGAACCACCACGCCGCCACCACCTTCTCCGTCCTCCGATGTACGTGGGTGTCAATCGGACATCCTTGCTCTCTGTGGATTGAACGCTGACTGTCACTGTGTGTGTGTCTGTCTTCCTAGCCGAGGGCTGCAACATCCTGAAGGACCTGAGTGCCAGCGCGACGGCGTCCGTCCGCACGACCATCGTGCGGTGCATCCTGGGCACCGACATGAAGCACCACACGCGGCTGCTGGCGGACCTTGCGGTCGTGTGCACCGTGGACGACTTCGCGTCCGTGGCGGACGGGCGGCAGCTGCTGCTGACCATGATCATCCACGGGTCGGACCTGGGCAACCTGGCGGCGCCCCGAGAGGTGGCGCTCAAGTGGGTGGACCGCGTGTGCGAGGAGTTCACGGACCAGGCGCGCAAGTCGGCGGCGCTCGGGCTGTTCGTGCCGCCGCACATCATCAACCTGGAGGAGGAGGTCATGCGCTGCCGGCTGCAGATGAACTTCCTCGACTACCTCGTGCTGCCGCTCTGGTCCACCATCACGGGCATCCTGCCGGACGCGCGTCCGTGGCTCGACCACCTGCGCGCCAACCGCGAGTACTTTGGCGAGCGCGCGGCGCTGCTGTCTGCCCGCCGACGCGAGCCCAGCCACGCCGGCGAGGACGCGGCCGGCGCGCTAGGGCCTCCGAGTGAAGACGGACAGGAGATGGCTGCATGAGCTCAGCGCAGCAGTACAATAGCTAGCCTTCCTTTCATTTCTCGCGGCGTTATACTTGTCCATGGATCGCACGAGGGGACTGACACGACACGCAGCGCAGCTCAGACGTCGATGGGGCGGCCGACGCGGCCGGCGGCGTCGTTCGCGCTGGCCTCGGCGGGCAGGTCGCCGTCGTCGAAGAAGCCGTAGCCCTTGAAGGAGCTCGGGGCGCTCGAGGCGGCGCTCGAGGCGCTGGCCTGGGCCGCGGCCTTCTTGCTCTTCTTCTCGGCCGCGGCGTTCGGGAAGCGGATCTCCTCCTCGCGCAGCAGCAGGTCCTGCACGCGCAGCAGGTAGGCCTCGAGGTTCTTGAGGTAGCGCGCGGTCTGGCGGTGCTTGGACGAGGCGCAGAACTGGATGCCCTCGTCCTTGATGATGTAGCCGATGCCGAAGCCGTCGGCCACCACGGGCCCGAAGCCGAACAGCCGCAGGCTCGGGTTCCCGCAGTTGCTCGTGGACAGCACCGTGTGGTTGAGCTTGGCCCAGCCCGCGTCCGCGAACAGCGCCGGCTTGGCGGCCTGGGCCACCTGGCCGCGCTGCTCCTGCTGCCACAGGCACTCGAGCGCGAACAGGTGCCGCTCGACGCCCTTGCCAGCCGCGCAGTTGCGCACCATCTTGACTTGCGCGCCGATGGCGCCACGCAGCGCCTCGATCTTGTCGAGCGGCGACCGCTGCGAGAAGAAGGCCTCGCAGAAGCCCAGCGCCTCCACCGTCATGGAGCGCGCGGCCTCGGTGCGGCCGTGCAGGAACCGCTTGGTCAGCACCGGCTCGTACACGTTGGGTGCGGCACCGTACTGGAAGTAGTAGGCCGCGATGAAGGCCATCTGCACGAACGCGTCCGGGCTCATGTTGTGCTGCGTGATGAACAGCTTGCCGAACGCTGTGAACTCGAGCACCTCGACCTCGTTCTGCAGGATCAGGTCCGACAGCTTGGCCTCGGCGAACTTGATGCCCTCCTGCAGCTCGGGGCTCAGCGCCCACTCGAGCTTCAGCGGCTTGACGCGCGGCCGCGCCGAGCTATGCACTGACCCGTGCTGCGGCGCGCGGTACGACGCCTCGAGGAACGAGTAGTTGCCGCCGCGGATGGTCTGCGCGAACCGGATGATCGTGTCCGTGAACACGTCCGAGACGAAGCGCAGCACCGTGTGGCCGTCCACGAACGAGTGCTCGAAGTTGCAGCCGGCCACGCCGTTCTCGCACACGATCAACTGCAGCTTGTCGTACCAGCGGTTCATGCACGTGCCCGTCTGCACGCCGTTCTTGATGCCGTACGTGCCGTGCAGCGCCGTCGCCGCGAACGCGGCCGCGTCGGGCGGCGCCGTGTTGTCCAGGCACACAAGGAAGAGCGCGCGGTCCAGCACGGCCAGCGTCTCGGCGTTGTCCTCAAGCAGCTTGGCGCGCAGCTTGGCCCAGTTGGCGCGGTGCTCCGTCGTGAGCACGCCCACGGCCTGCGACGCCGCCGACAGCTCGTCCGTGTGCAGCGCGTCCTCCTTGATGGCCTTGAGGTTGGCCACCAGCTCGCGCTCCGTGATGGCCGTCACGCCGTCCTCCCAGCAGACGTCGAACCAGTAGAACTGGTTGCGGCAGACCACCACGATGTGCTTGGAGAAGTCGTCCACGAACTCCTCGTCCAGCTCGGCCGTCGGCAGCCGCGCGCAGCCAAAGAGCCGCTTGTACTGGTTCATGCACAGCGCCATGTTGTTGCGCCACATGTCGGGCTCCAGCTTGCCGCTGCGCAGCGCGTTGATGAACTTGAGCGAGCCTAGCACGAGCGACGCCGCGCGCGAGATCTGGTTGTTGCGCGACGGCGTCGGGTCGTCCTCGAGCACGAAGAACGGGTTGACGTTGAGCACGACCGAGCTGCGGTGGTTCAGGTACGCCTCGTACCAAAAGTCCTCGATGAAGCTCTTCTTGTCCTGCTCGTACTCGAGCAGCTTGCGCTGCAGCCGCGGGCCGTCCTCGGACAGGAACTGCGCCACGCGCGCCTTGGACAGCGCCAGCTCCTCGGGCGACTGCAGCGCCGCGATGTACTCGAGGTACCGCGCGCACGTGTCCTCGAGCGGCGGGATCGGCAGCTTGGGAAGCTCGCCCTGGTGCCGGAACGTCACCGTCTCCTCGTCCGCGCGCCGCACGCCCGCGAACTCGTGCTTGGCGCCGTTGGCCGCCGCCTCTCCGTCGCCGTTCGCCGCCGCCATCTTGCCGTCCGTCTTTTCTGGTGTTGGGAGAGTCTCGAGGCTCGAGTCTGGAGGTGTGCGTCCCAGCCGGCGAGACGCGGAATGACCGAGGCGATCCGCCCCGAGGCGCTCTCCACCGACCGACGGATTGAGACCCGACCCTTGGTCTTCCTCGCCTTCCCCGCCTTGTTTCTCTTCTCGTCGCCGCCTGCTTTCCCGGCCAGCCTTGGCGTTTAACGCCGGGCTTGAAGCTTCAATATTGCGTGTCGGGGGCGGACTTTCGGCCAATGGCAGCGGGATCGGCTTGCGTTTCGCGGGCGTCGGGATGGGGGATGAGACGCGAGGAGGAGAGAGCTGTGAGAACGCATACCATTCGGAAGCAGTTCGAGTTGTGACCTGATTTATTATGCGGGAAGTCCTTGGATAATAAATAAATGGCATGGTTTGTAAATGTGCTGGGCAACCCATTCGTTTGAAGTAATCACATGAAGTAAGCATACAGCACCTTTCGGTGAGCTTCAATTTTGCGCGTCCAGTGATGACGGACGTCAGCCGAGATGGCTACACTATCCGCCTTGAAGCGTTACTGGCTGCGAATGGCGGGTGCTCGAAGCCGATGCTGGCGCCTTCGACAGACTCGCCTCGCCCTTAAGGCGGCCGCGCACGTTGCGTTTCTCCCGGGACACGTCAGACCTCAGCGACGCCGTCGGTCTCGTGCAGCAGCTCGCCGACGGGTTGTTTCCCGGTCGTTGACGCATCTGCTGGTGGTGGAGCGGACGAGGACGCGGGAGCGACGCTCTGGAGCCTGCGCAGCCTTGCGAGGCGCGCGCGGCGGAGCGAGACGAACGACAGCGCGGCGCCGAGCGCAATGTAGGCACTGCCGCCGAAGACGCCCCACCACGCGAGCTTCTCGGTCGCGAATGGGCCTGGATTCGACACCCGAGCGAGCGCCATAGCATCGTTGGGTGACGCGCTCGACTCCTCCTTCACCCACGCGACGGGCAGCACGAACGAGTCGAGCTGCGTGTGCCACTCGCCTCCGTCGCGCTCCCGGACGCCGGAGAGAACCGCAGCCACCTGCCACACGAACCGCCGGTGGTACACGAGGCCGGTCACAGGGTCCACGTCGACCACCGTCTCCGCTGAGCCGTCTGCCGCCTGGAGCACAAGCGGCAGCTCGTCGGCCACGAAGCTCATGTTGATGCCCTCGACGACCAGCTGCTGCGCTCCACCGGTCGCCTCGACATGGACCACGCCCGTCGGAACGCTCGATGGTTCTGTCCAGTCCGTGACCTGGTAGCGCATCAAAGTCGCGCCGAAACGCGTGACATTCCGCGAGTACTTGAGCGTGGCGAGGCGGCGCGCTCTCGGCCAGTAGAACTGGAGCGTCGACGGCGGGAATTCGCGTCTACCGGCGAGGCCTAGTGTCCGCCCTGTGAACACGGCGGTCGTGAACTGCGAGCTGTCGGTGGCACCGAGACCCGAAAGCGGCAGCTTCATGCCCCAGACGTTGACTGTGCCGCTAGAGTTTACGGCCAGCACCTCGCCCACCACCCTCGATCTCTGCGTGTACGCCTCCATGTCATGTTTGAGGGGCACTTGGAGTGTGACGGGCAGCTCTTGGTGCCCAGGAATCGTTGTCGCAGTTCCGTCAATACCCAAAGCCTCGGAGCTTGGTTTGCTGCTATCATTGGAGGCGAACAAGGCTCGAACGACTGTAGTCCGCGCTAACATCCCGCCCAACGGGAACTCCTTGGATTCCGAAGAGGGCAAAGGTGCATCGAAATCTAGCGGAGTGGGCGTCCGACCCAGCACGTGCGGCTCATAGATGAATTTGGTCGCGGAGTAGCGCAGGTAGGCTTGGAAGTCGGTCGTGAAGCTGCGTGGTTTGTCCGCGAAGCCCGCATTTACAAGCATCGAGAGATCCAAAAGCACCTCAACGGTTCCTCCGGAGCGTTGCTCGACGCATGCCGCGTCGATTTGCTGAGCGGTTAGCAACTCGGCGTATGCGACTGCAAGATCCGCCATGAAGAAGCTGCAGTCGGCCAAGCTTGCGAACGGCTGGGAAAGGAACGCATTGATCAGCAAAGCCACACGAGTCGTGTTGACAAGCGGTGACACCGGTGGAAATCCGTTTTGCTGAGCGGCTTCGTCAACGGCAGTCGTGTTCGTGGGCCATGGCAGCTCGGTAGTGTCGTCAGCAAACACCGCCCATAGAGCGGCGACGTCGCCAGCACTGAGGAAATACTTCTCCTCCAAGAGCCCACAGCTCTCAGTCACGTGGTCGTAAGCAAATACCGCGTCAAGTGCGTTCTCAGCACAGAACGCTCGCAGTTCACCGAATCCTGGGGTGAAGGTAGTGTTCGTGATCTCAACGGCGCCGCCCCCGCTGTGATCCGCGACAAACGCGACGTCTTCACGCGCAACTCTCTCTGAAGAACGTCCGACGTCCGTGTAGACCTCATCGTGGTTGACCAGAGAGAAGTTCATGCTTGTGACGGAGCCATTGACAAACTGTAAAGCTGCCAGTTCCCCGATTGACGAGAGGGATACAGTGCTTGAAGTGCTGCTCTCTTGGTCTCGAACGGCCTGAAGATGCTCGAGAATAAAGCCTTTCAATACGTCACTGTCTAGCAGACTGACGATCCACGGCAGGACAACCTCCTGTGTCATCATGTCAAGAAGAGGAGAGGCTAGTTCGATGCCTAGTTTGTCAAACCGCTGAAGAAACATAGCTTCGAGGACTTTCCGCGCGCCAGAACCAGTGTTGTTTGCGTTGATTTGCGCATCAGTGTCCTTGGCGGACGAGCACATTGCAGTCACTTCATCGGAGTCGACGCAGGCGAGAAGCTGTGCGCTCCACAAGGAGTAGCCCTCGTAGGGATCCACTACCGATACATTTTCATCTGGATTCAGCACAAGCCGTGCCAGCAGTTGCCACGATGAATTTGAAATGGCAATGCCACTCTCTAAGGTCGGCGGCAACCGAAATGGTTCGATCCAATCGGTCGGATTAGAGACTTGATCAAGGAAATATGTCGACGGACCTGCAAGAGGTTCAAGCCAAAGGAGCTCGACGAACTCGCGAAGCCACGGGTGGTTGTACCATGAGCGAACCCAGTGCGCCACACCTTGGATCGTGCAGGAGACATCGTCTGCGGAGATTTGCTGGGTCTCAATGATCTCAAGGGTATCGTTGTTGCCAGTCGCCGCCGCTGTAGTGTTCATGTACTCCAACAGCTTGTCCTCATTTCCATCTTTCGCAAACTGAAGCCAAGCGCGTGATCCACCGTTCGAGTTCATGAACGACGCCTCGCCCGACTCATCCCATAGCGTCAAAAGCAGCTCGAGTGACAAGGAGCACTCATCGACTGGAATACTTGAGCCGTCCGACGGCAACTTCGCCGTATTGGAAACCAAGTCGCGCGAAGTTGCTGCTCGAGACACCGACGCATTTCCCCACGGAAACACAAGTGCCAAGTTGGATCCGAAGTTGCGCAAAGGGTCCTGCAATGTGGACTGGGACAGCGGTTCGCTCGCAATCCACTGCTCGAGCTGATCAACTTGGTAAAACAGCGAGTCGACAGGTCGAGACCGCCACCAATCGCTGATCACGAGCGTTTGCTCATCATCCAGCGCGAACCTTATCTGGAAATACGCGAGCGCGAGTTGAGTCAGGTTCGACGAGTGTGAAACAACCACTTGGGATAGCACTGGCTTCACAATCGCGCTGAATTCCTCCAAGGCGATATTGGTAACTTCTCCGAAGTCATTAATGATGTGGGGACAGTACTTGGCGACCTGCACCTTCACATTGGTCTCTCCGCGAACGGCAGTGCACCACAGCACTCGGCTGGCAGGGTTCACAAGTGAGCCGTTGGTATTCAGAGTCCAGAGACTCCGCAGTTTTGGTTTTGACATACTTGACAGCAGCTCTGAGCCAATTGAGAAGAAGTCATGTCGAGCGCTTGCGCTGACGCTCACTCCAGAATCCGAGACACTGTACAGCCGAGCGAGATGGTCGGCAAGATTCAGTCGCCCAGCAGTGCTGCCCCGTGGTGTTTTGCCAGTCGCCCACTGAAACAGCACAAAGTCTTGGAGCACTGGACGGTTTGCCCATGTCAGCACCCAGCTTGCAATGCCCCGGACTTGTGCAGCTGTCAGAGACGTGTCCGCCATGATTTCGTCGAGTAAGTCATCCCGCTGCTCTGCGGTCAGCGTGTATGTCATGGTGCTTTTTCGCTCGACGATTGGCTTCAGTGGATACTGGTCAACAAGCTGCTCTGAGCTGAAGTCAGTGCCTTGGTACAGCTCCTTCCAGGCGTTAAACCCACGAGGTAGTCCGCTGTCACTGACGCCTCCGATGTGGAGGAAAGAGAACTGGTTCTTGGTATCCCAGAGGTGTTTCGCCTGAGTTAGCGTCGGCATGGCTTCTCCGGTAGTCGCAATTACGAAATCCCTACTGCAACGCAGCTCTATCCCGCTTTGAATGCCGTCCGTTGAAGGATCCAAGTCTCGAAACGGATCTGTCGTGGAGAGCCACGCTTCGCCCATTTTCCCCGCCATGAGCTCACTTGACTCCCACCTCGCAAGATACTGCTGCATCGCTGTCAGGTTGCTTGCATCGCTATCGTCGACGAGAGCGTTGAGCTCGTCTTCCACACTTTGAAGTTGCTTAGCATCATCGATCGCAAAGAACCACTTGTTGACGAACGAGACGTCGCTGGCAACGCTGAAGTCGGATGGTGCCTCCCACATCAGCACTGCAACTGGAATTGAAATGTCTGGGGTCGTCACTATCCCATCGCTGATGTTGCTACTGTTGAGCTCGAATAGATCGTCGATTGGATTCACAGGCAGACTGGTAATTGGGTATGACCCCAATTCTCGAAGCACATTGCACGCTTGGTACTCTTTGATGCTGTCGACAACGACGACAGTCTCCGTATACGTTGCCGGTGACACCCCAGTCTGCTTCTCACAAGATATCCACGTCTCGGTCGCCTCTACAGCCTTGCGTGGCTGCACGAGAGCAGCATTATTAGCGACCTCGGGGTCAAAGAACTTCGTTGGGCGGGATGCGCTGTCTTGTAACTCCACCACCGTGTCGTTCAATTGGATGCTGTACTCGGATGCACCACCTGAAGGGCATGTCGTTTGCGGCGAGGTCACTGGCGCGGTTTCGCTGACGACCGTCAATGTGACCGGAGTCGTTGGGCACTGCGCATATAACCAATGACCGACGACGTCGCGGACGAGGTGCTCGTTGTACTTCCAGCTCTCGAGCCATTCAAACACGCGATCCATCCATGGTATCCACTGCGCTGCACCTGTTGCTGACACGATCGCACTCTGAGCTGTCGAGATTGCGGTCGCGTCGCCAGTTGCGTTAGCAAGTGAGAGCTGCTCCCATAGAGAAGCGCCAGCGTACATCAAGAAGGATGCGCTGTTGGTGTCTGCGTTCCAAAGCTGCATCGCTTCGCGCGGAATCTCATATGATGTGCCATTCTCGCTGCTGAGTGTGCATCCGTCTGGGTCTCCAGTGCAACCAGCTTCCAGCTCGAGACCGCTTTGTTGTCTAGGTCGATAGGGCTCGATATCAAAGTCATTGGCAGCACCGCGCCGCCACCGATCGAGAAGACTGTTGCGAATCCACTGCGATCTCATTTGGGAACGCACCCAAGACGCAATCGTTTCAACATGATTGGACGTCACGGACGAGCATGCCGCGTCGGTGATACTAGAGTTGAAGATCGCCGAGTGCGCTCCTCCACCGCCGACGTTTCCATCAGCACAAATAGCCGCGAGTCGCTCATTGAGCTCTGTCAGAATATCGCCGGCAACTTCGGTGCCGACACTAGAGTCTTCTTCATCGTCTGTTAGCTGGAACCACCGATGAAAACCGGTCAAGTTGAGAAAAGAGAGGAGGCTATCAGGGTCCCAAAGCTCCAAAGCTGCAGCTTGTGGTACACGATCGGAAGCGGAGGTGATGAGAGGCGACAGCTCAAAGCTGAGCGTGAGCTCATCTTGATCGTCCGCCAGACTGGTAGAGATGGCGTCGCATGAGTACTCGCGCACGTCCATCGAGTACGTCGTCTGATTCGAGGTGTAAGTGGATGTCGAGCTGTTGAGTGTGCACTCTAGTTGGTCCACCTGATACGTCTTCTCGAATATGGCGAAGGGCGAGTCTTCGTTGGTTGCTATCGTCACATTCGACACCTCCGTTTCTTCATACGAAGCATCGCACGTCGACAGACCGGGGCTGAGGACTGTGTTCACCGAGGCGACGGTCAGAGTTACACGTGGCAAGCAGGTGCTCGTGCTCCACCAGTTGTGAACCACCAGTGCATTGAGCTCGTTCGTCGATCCCCATTCGCTTAACCATTTCGCAATGGCACGAGCTTTTTCGTCGTCAAAGTCGCTTTGCTGCACAGTGTCCACAAGAGTTGAGACGTTGGACGTCTTAATCGCACGCATCCAAAGACCAAAGCCGGAAGACGCGTCGGAAGGGTGGGTCGAGACGAGAAACGACACAAGCGGTCCGAAACTAGGCGTGGTCACTCCCCACAGTAGCTCTCTGGTCGCCTGAGAGACACTGATATTGGCTTCACAGGACGGATTCATCTCGAAGCCCAGTTGGTCACCTGGTATCAGCGGCTCCAAGTCGTAGCGTAGACTTGACAACAGGTCCAATCTCAACACGGATCGGCAGGTGCCGTCGCTCCAGTGTCGCAGCGCTCTGCGCGCGATGAAGCCATCGCTCAAAATGCTTGAAATCCAAGACGAGATAGCTGTCACCTGCGCATTCGTGATCCCCGTTACTCCGTCGAGGAGAACCTGAGTCGCAGTGGATCCTCCATTGGAGTCAATGACATCGAGCCACTTTGTGAATCCCGTGGGTGTCACAATCGAGCATGATGCTGACGAGTTCCACAACTGCTGTGCTGTGCTGGTAGTGATGGCGCTGGTTTCACCGATCGAGACCAAGCTGAATCCTGACTGTGTTCCTGTCTGCTCATAGTCGAGATCGACGTCCGGGTCATTGACGTCGCTGTTGGAGGTACGGCGGGTAAACGGAGCGCGCCAGAATCGCTGGCGGTCGCGCTGCACGATGGCGCTGCTTGCCCACGTCACCAGGTAGTCGCGCACGTATAGTAACTGCGCGCGCGTCAAGTAGTCCGTGGACAGTGCAACGTCGTTGTTGACGCCATCGAGGACGTACGCGATGGCGGTCTCGTTCATTGCGATGACTTGCTTCCAAATAGCGAACCCTTCGGGCGTCGAAGACGGTGTGTCCATGGCCAGTGCTGCTGCAGACTGGTCGCTGTCGTAGTCAACAACAGAAAACCTCAGGTTTGAGGACTTGGAGCCCAGCAGGAGCATCGCCACTTCGCTGCTCAATTGCAGCGTCGAGTCCGTGGGCAGCAGCTCGAAGCCCGTGCGAGGAGACCCGGTCGGTGAGTCGTCGATCCACGCGTCCAAGTCGGTCAGTTGGCTGCTGCGCAGTCGCCAGAGCTCGACAACGTCGAACTGCGCTTCGTCGGCACTCACGTGGTTGTTGGCGATGTTCCGCGCGACGATCTCGCTCTTGATGGAGCGCAGCAGGAACGGCACGGCTTCGAGGCACGCGCGGTCGAAGACTTCCTTCATGACATACGGGAAGGCGATGCGTTCCAAGTGCAGCCAAAGGGACGAGAGCGTTCGTGGCACGTGCACGAGCCGCTGGTACCGTAGCTGGTCCTGCAGCAGCGACGGAACGGCCTCGACTTGCAGACGCTCGTACATGTTGGACAGAACTCGAGGCAAGGCGTCCGCCTTTGCTTGCGCGTAACTCTTGGCCAGGAACCCTGGAAGCAGTCCGTCCGAGACGTTCTTGTACACATCTCGCAGCACGAGCGGGATTTGTTCGGTGCGCGCCAGTGCTGCCATCTTGACGAGTCCGGCTGGGATGTTGGACGAGGCGATGCGTGCGCGTTGGCGACCAATGACGGCCGGGAGCGCCTCGGCTCGCGCGTTGGCCGCCAGGTCCGGCAGGAAGCTCCGCAGCGCGCGCTGCTTGGTCTGCGCGATGAACTCGCCGCGCAGACGCCGAGTGTACTCGCGCAGGTGTCGGTGCGCGTACTCGGCGACAAGCAGCTGCTCCGAGTACCCACGCGCACGCAGCTTGCTCAGCCGCTTGACGTACGAGGCGTTGACTGTGACGACGCTGTCGGTCTCGGACCCGTTCGAGCGCTCCGGAGAGAACGTGTAGTCCGTCTCGACGCGGTACGACACCGTCCCGAAGACTTCGTCCGTGGCTTCGAAGCGCACGTCTCGCTTGACGGCGCGCTGCTCGTACACGTACGAGCCGATCTGCTGCAGCCTCGGCTCGTGCGTGTCGCCGTTGAGCAGCTCCTGCCAGTTGGTGAGGTTCCACAGGTAGAAACTCGCAAAGACCGGCGCGTCCATGGCCACCGCCAAGCTGGACGAGTTGGTGAACGCCGTCCATGTCTGTTGATCGTTCGCTGCGGATGCGAGGGAAGCGGTGGCGTCGCTGCCTGGAGACAAATCGCCGGCGACGATGGAGCCCGCGTACAGCGCGGCGGAGCGGCGGGTGGCGGCGCCGTCGAGCGCGCGAGAGCCAACGAGGACGAGCGCCACGCCGCTGGCGACGAGCGCGAGCGCGAAGGCCACGCCCCAGCGCAGCGGCAGCGACAGCGGCAGCGACAGCGGCGGCATGGAGGGCGAGGGACTGCGGTCGCGACCATTGAGCCGGCTCACGACGGCGTTACGCGGCCCTTGACAGTTGTTGGGGCGGCTGACGGAGTCATCGATGTGAATTGGACAGCCCGAATCTCCAAGCGATCCCTGTGCGCTGCAGTCGTCGAGTGGATGTTGGCGGAGAGGGAGACGACGCGCCACGCGCTGCGGCGGCGGTTGGAGCAACGCGCGCGGGACGAGTCGGCGCGCGCGTGCGCCTCGCCCGCGGGCGTGCTGGCCGCGCTGGCGGACGCGGAGGAGCAGCACGCGCGCGAGTTCGCGGGGCTGCCGGTCGTCATC
>JAADYH010000573.1:0-18189 GCA_023338125.1 Phytopythium aichiense | reverse complement strand
TTGCTGTGATTGGTAGATATTCTTCTTTTCTACCAATCAGGGAGCTGAGAGCGCGCGGACAGCCAACGGGTGGCTGTCCGGAAATATGCTGGACTTGTGTGTGTACACAAGTCAGGCAGGGACCTTCGGTCTTTAGTGTGACGTACACTATCGACTCCAGAGTACGGGTTCACTGTACTCTGTGTAACTCGGCGGCGTACCCCGGGTACGCCGCGTGTAACCCTGTTACACCGGGCCTGCTCCGTCGCTTTTGCAATTGGTGGAGGAGGCGGGAGTGCTCGTCAAAGACCACAAGCCATGGATTCCTACTGGCGCGAAAGACCTGCTTGCACGCATCTATGTGGTGGCTCACTGTGGTGCTCAAGGTCACCGCGGCGTGGCAACAATGGTGTCGTTGCTGGACGCGCGCTTCTTCATCGTGAAGATCAACGATAAAGTCGCTGGCTTCGTTCGTGGCTGCCTCCTCTGCAAGCATGTGAAAGGTCCTCGTCAAATCCAGAGACCGTACCGACCAACTTTCAAAGCAACGAGACGCAACGAGGCACTCGATTGGGATATCCTGTACCTCGATGCGAGTTTCGGTGAACTCGCCAATGTCTTGGTGCTTAAGGATGCGCTTACACACTTTTTTAGAGCTGTTTCCTTGTGGCAGCCCAACAGATTATGTCGCTGCGGAAGGCCCCATTGACTTGTACAAGCGCTATGGTTGCCCATACATGCTCATCTCGGACCAAGGGACTCATTTCCGAAACCAAACTGTCGACATGCTGTGCTCCAGACTGAAGATTGAGCGTCAATTCCTCCCTAGTCTACTCGCCCTGGTTGAGCGCGTGAACAAGGACGTGCTTCAAGTGCAACGTGCACTCCTACTCGAGTACAAGCTCGATCTTCATGAGTGCCCGTTCCTGTTGCCGGTCGTCCAAGCCAATCTCAACCACTCCTCTGTTCGCTCACTAGCTGGTCACTGCCCGTCCGAGACTTTTACAGGGTTGACACCGCCGTGAGCTCTGGATGTCGTCCTTCGACTGACTAACTCTGGGGATGAAGCTTTGATCGTGAGCCTGGACGACATCGCACCAGCGCTTGACAAGCTACGCGAGTCACTCTCAGCCTTGCGCAAGGACGTGACCGATCCGAAGGAGCGCAAGCGTCTGATGGACATGCAGAAGAAGAAGGGCGTGGTTTGCAACTTCGACGTTGGTGACTTTGTCCTGTGGTCACGGATCGACCAGCGTCTGGCAAACAACAAGTTGCTCGGGCAGTGGCTCGGACCTTTTCGCGTTGTGGACGCCTTGGCTCATGCATTCGTGATTGAACAACTCGTGAGCGGCAAGACGTACGAGGTTCACGGGACGCGCCTCAGGTTTTACGCTGACGCCGACCTACACATGAACGAGGAGATGATCGAACTGCTCTCCAGCCAGGGGATCGTCCTGGATGCCCAAGGAATCCGTGACCATCGCTTCAATGAGAGCATCGGACGCTGGGTACTTCTTGTGTCATGGGTCGGTCTCCAAGCCATCGAGGACTCGTGGGAGAGCCTCGATGCCATGTACAAAGACGTTCCACGAATCGTTCGTGAGTACATGAGCTCAACACGGGACGAGGTCTTGCAAGCGCAGATGGACTTACAACGCAGACGCCCACCCCAAGACTATCTGTGAGCTTTAGCGGGTAGTGTAGAGACCATGCATGTCAACCTCGCACTCGCTTGGGGGGCAAACAGCGGTAGCGGGGAGCACAAGCAAGATGAAGTCTGCATCGGCCTCGTGGACGCCGCGTACATGCCAATCCATATCGAAGAGCAATTGGGCGGGGCGATCCGCGGCGTGTTGCTGCCTCGGTGGCGCTTCCAGTGCACCGACGGGCATCATCACCGCGGCGACAGGTGTCGCTCGAGCACAATCAACCGGTCCTGCTGCAAAGGGCCGCCTCAGCTGCGCGTCCATCGGGATGCTGTCGGCATGGCTGTAACGCCAAGAGTGCGCGCAGTGAAGGCGCAAGGAGCAAGGTCAGCAGGGTGGCCAGCTCGCCGCGACTCTGCATGCGCAGACAAGTGGCGTATGGCGCAGCGCACCAACGCTTGAGCACGAGCGTCTCAGCTCGGAGCTTAACCCGCCGCGCGACCTCACAGTCACTACTTGCGGCCGGTTCCGGTATCAGGATGATTGGCATGCGACTCCCCAAGGGATTGGAGAAATACTCCCTGAGGTTCTGCCCCTCGCCGCTACGCTTTCCTTTAGGCGAGGTGGACTGGTGCGTTAGATAACGCTGCTCCTCGAGCCGTTCCTCTTGCGCCTCGTCGAGGGCGTTCGAGATGACCTCCTCGCGAGTTGAGCGCTGAGCGCTCTGAGGGTCGGTGATCTTGCCCTCCTCCTTATAGCTATCGCGGCTTGGCAGCACGTCAGCGAGACGCAAGGCGTCTGGGTTGTGCGGCGCGCTGACCTCACTTTTGCGAGCGGGCGACACGCCACCCTCTTCGTTCTCCTCCTTGGACAACTCGTCGATGATCGACTTCGGGAACGGGTTCGCCATGACGGCTTTCCCCGCGTCACCCTGCCGCTTGGCCTCGGCCAGTACCTCGCGGTACTTTTTGAACGGGATGCGCTCGACGCGCAGACCCGGTGCGGCATCCCCAGAACCTGTGCGGTTTGGCGCCTGCAGAACATGTGCAGAGGCACCACCCAGCGCGGGTGTGGGAGCAGAAGCGCTGTGCGAGACTTGCACCAAAGCGTGCGCGCTTTCGAGGATGTCCTCAATTGCCATCGTGGCACGACTATTGGTCGCTCGAGAGTGAACGTGTCCCCGTCACTCCCTTTGGGACGTGTCCCGAACCTAGGTTGTGTACGATGTAACGGGGCTACATGGTTAAGGAGTAGCCCTGTTGACACTTGATGTATCGCACACCAAGTACGTGTGCTAGGTTCATGCGAACCTGGGCCTCCCAGCTAAGTACAACTGAGGAGTTGAGTGGCTCACACGAGCCAAAGGAGTACCGTGGGTCTCCCTAAGTTGATGATGCATTACCGTATTGACCCTCAGAGGTTGTAGGTACCGTAGGAACCACCCATTTCGAAAGTCCCCTTTCCGACAGGGCTCAATCAATACACAGGCTCTCTTTTACCTGATCACAGGTGTTTGATACATTTATATTAGGGTTATACAAAGCCCTAGTCTATTTGTAGATAAGCTTCCGTATTGTTAATTCAGTAAAGATCGTTCTACTACGATTACACGCTTCCTCTGTGTACTGTGCTGTGTAACTCCCGTCACATCCCCCCCTCAACGCACACACATGCAAATTTCCTGGCGGACGAGCTTTAGTCCACCTGTACGTCTCCATCCTTATACTAACGGTGTTTGCGGTGATAAAAGAGAAGTGACTTCCTCTCGGTGTTCCTGGATGAAGAGAGCTCTCGTGCACCAGTACGTCTCCATCCTTATAGTATTTTGTGTGTAAACTTCACCCGCAGCCTGGATTATGATTCACTCACCCACCCACAAGAATTGCGTCGTACATTTTTCTTAGATCGTTTCCGAGTTTCCTTGTGGCGCGCAGGTTGTGCCGCCTCAAAAAGTGTCTGCTTGGATTCGTCACTTCTGCTGAAAGAAACAAGATCAGCGAGGATGGCCCTTGTATGACCACCATGTAAGGATGTCAGCAAGTGACTGCGGCCAGGCTCGCTGGGAGACCTGACAGCACATAAGCACATCGTTCTCACGGACAGCCTACAATGTCGTGTTGCCCTTTGTTGCGCCGTTACTTGTGGCAACATCGCTACATCATGGTGTCCCTTCAAGACATCACCGAAAAACGAATAAAGAAAAGAAATTGAAGGTGCTAACCGGTTTAAGGCGCGACGTTTTTATTGTTTAAAGTAAAGAGTAGCAAAACCGTGAAGTACCTCAAATATTGACCTTTTCAATTCAAAATGTATAGTTGGTATAAGTATCTCGCGCCATCGATTGGTTCTCCATGTTTTCGAGGGATTTACTTGCCCATGTTTGGCCCTTTCGAAAGATGCACAAAACGGTCAGTGAGACAAGCACAGGCAAACTGCTGCTTGTCTGGACTCTTGTCTTTCGAACGATACATTTTTTACAGCCTTATATGGGGGACGTCGAAAGGTTTTGCTGAGTTGTCAAAAATCGAGCCATCAATTTTTATTTTTTTTCGCGTTACCTCCTGAACTGCTTCCTGTGAGCCTGGAGTTGAGATTGAACGAGTTTATCATTAGTGTTTAGATAAATACCCTCCCCCCATTTCTTTAAACTCCACCACACTTTTTCAAGGGCTTAAGTGAATATGCTTCAGGCGAGGGAGATGTATATTTATATTATTTTCTGAGTATTTTACATATACTATTACTGGTGAGCTAAATATTGACCATTCATCGACCTCCCGACGAGATGGAGATTGACACGCTCCAAAGTCATTAGAGAAATATAGAAAAGCTAACTCGGACGGACACACCGCTAGGCATTTGGCCGAACTAACAGAATTGATAGAGATAATATGCCCAATTAGGTAACACTTTTATAATTGCGTTTAATAGCTTGGCAAAGCTTTGGCTCAGTCAAAAATGACGGAAATATGTGAGATGTTGCCCTGCTTTCAAGCCTCTTGCTTCGAAATCTTCGCGCAAAAAGTTTATCAGTGTTGTGTCATTGCGCACTCGGACTATTGAACACGCGATGGGGGACAGAGATAAAGCCCTCACCGACGACGTCGAGAAAATCCGCAGTGAACTACCTACCAAGTGTGTCAGCAAGGTGACTGGAGTTCCGAACAGCAATCCAAGGGAGGGCGTGTGCTTATAGCTTTGAGAAACTGGTGCAGCAGTCGGATCAAGTTTACTTTTCTTGGGCAAAGATATGTTATTTTCACACAATCCTTCCAAATGTTCCCTCTCAAAAGTTACATGAATTTACGTTTCAGCTCAACTGAATTGATCTATGGAAGAATTGAAGATCGCTTCAATTTGAATGAATTGTGCAGCGATACTCTTGGTTCCACATAAAATGTATAAATAAATAGAACAGCTGAGACCTGCTTTTTTTCATTTTCAAAATGTATTCTTTCACTTGGTTTACATTATGATAAAATGCAGTCATTTTTCACCAATCACATGCGTTCTCTCAACAAGTGCGCATCAAGCGCATCAATCGATCGGGAGCGGACCGATGGCGTCCTCGACGGCGGCGTACGTGGCGCTGAGCTCGCGGCTGGCGCAGAGCCTGCGGCTGCAGCCGAGCGACAGCAACAGTGACGCGCTGTGCTCGCTGCTGGACGAGCTCTCGGCGTTCCTGGACGGCCAGGAGGCATCCTCTGGCCATGGCGGCGAGGCGTCACCACTGTCCCTACTGCCGGCTGCGGCCATGGACGACCTCGTGCTGCTGTCGCTGCACAAGCTGCTGCTGGGCTACGTCTCGGACTGCGGAAGCGCACGCGTACAGGAGAGTGCCTTCCGCGCACTGCTCGCCGTGCTGGGTCGTAGTGCGCGCAGTGTCCAGTCGACGCCGCAGAAGCTGCTCAGCTTCGTCCAGAGGTGACCACACACACTTGCCTCTCGTCCGTGCTGATGCATTCAGTGCTAACCATGTCTGCTGCAACCTGTTCATGCAGCTGCGTGCTCTTCCTTCCGACCCCCGAGGCTGCCGTGGACACGGCAGCGGGCGAGACGGGGGCGTCGTTGGCCGACCAGAGCGAGGAGCTGCGGCTCGCAGTCCTCTCGTGCCTCCGCCTCCTCTTCAGCGCCTACGATCTCCCAAACCTGCGCCAGTCACAGCCACAACAACCAATCCGACGGCGTCGGCCGGCGCTGGTACTTGAGTCGACCGCGCACATGCACTTCATGGCGTACCTGGTCTCGGCGCTGCTGCACGTCGCGCAGCACGACCGGTGCCGTGAGGCGGCGCTGCTCGCCATAGAGACGCTCACTCGAATCATCGAGTGCCTCGAGACAAACCCGTTGGCAATACGTCAGTTCTTACCGGGGATCACCGGCAGCGTCTGGAACTGCGTGAACGCACCCAACCAGGCGTCCAAGGTCGTCGTCGCGGCTGTCGAGTGCCTTGCGCAGGCTATCAAAGTGTGCCTAGCGGATGGGATCCCAGAGAACAATGCTCAGCAGCAGCAGTCGCAGTATTCTCTCGAAGCGCTGCGCGAGATCGCCATCAAGAGCAAACCCCAGCATCCGACAGGATCCGAGGAGCGAGACGAAGGCGCTGACACCTCTCCAAGCGACAATGCAGACAAGTGGTTGACTGAAACAGCGGTCAACATGGACATCATCCTCTCTCGGATGTTCACCATCGGACAACGAGCGCACCACCAGGCGTCCTGGCGCATTCGTTGCGCACTCGCAGGCCTCTGCGGCGTCGTCGTGCTCGAGTGTCGAGCAACCCTGCGCGACTCGTTTTTCCGCTGCTTCGAGGAGCTGCTTGTCTACCAAGTCGACAGAATCCCGGAGGTGTCCGAGGCGGCGCGGCACATGAGCGATCAGCTCAACGCAGTGCTTACGACGGACGAGTGGCTCGCAATGCTGCCGGCCTTTGCCGACCGCTTCGAGATGCAGCTATCAACACTCGTGCTCAAGTGCGCGACCGAGCACGAGGCGTTCAGCGCGCACATCATGAAGAAGATGACGGGCTACTTGTTGTTCCTGGGCGGTCGCCTTCGGCCCTTCCTGGATCGCTCGATGGAGTCGATGTACAGGTCGCTGTGCCGTGTGCTCCAGTTCGAGGCCATGGATATCGACCTGATCGTGCACCAGACCGTCACCAAGTTGAGGGAGATGCGTGCTGACGATCAGAATCCGTCTGAGAGCGGCGGTGAATCTCTCGTGGTGTCGCACTACCAGAAGCGGCTCAAGTATTTCCACGAGCAAGAAGCTGTTGACGCCACGTTCGAGTTGTTGCATGCCATCGGAGCCGTCTGCACGCCGGCCGTCTTCATCGACTGCGCGTTTGCCTTACTGTTGCCAGACTATGACGCTGGCGCTGGGGAAGAGCAAAGCGATGCTGACTCCAGCACTGGCGCCGAGGTGATGCTGATACTGAACGAGTTTCTGAGGGCGTTCTGTGCCTCTCAGCCGCGCAAGAGTGGCGACGAGAAGAGGAAGAGTGCAGCTACTCCAGCGATGAGCGCGACGACGTTCGCTACTGTGGATATTCACTTGGTGGGGCGTGTGCTGGAGGATCTACTTGCGCTTGACGTATGGAGCGAACAGAGTTCGTTGGAACCGAAAGCGCGAGTGAACCAGCGCGCTCTCATGGTCGAGTGCGTCGGCGTGTGCGTCGAGATTCTGGGGCGTGACTTTGTCATCTTCCTGCTTCACGTATTGTATCCGCTGGTTGAGAAGCTTGGGTCTCGCTCCCTACAAGTGGAGCGCGCGGCCCTCGCAACGCTCTCCAAGATCTACTTTCTCTGCGACTACGAGTCCATGGAGGCGCTGTTTGAGGCCAACATGGACTACTTCGTGGACGCGTTGTGCTCGCGGCTCGAGAACTTGGACGACTTCCCGCTCACGGCGCTCGTGGTCGAGGCGTTGCTGAAGCACACGCGAATCGCGTCGCTGCCGCTTGCGGATGAAGTCACACACTCCCTTCTGCGCAGCATTGACATGTACCAGGAGTCGCCGTTCACGGATGGCTTGCTGCGCTCGCTCCACTCGCTGCTCCGTAGTATATCGTCGGGGTCGGACAAGACGAGCGAGAGCATGGACGCTTTGAACAAGACGGATGACAATCGCTCGTCGGATCCGTCGATGCTCTCGCGGTTCCTGGCGGAGATGAACGCGCTGGCAGTCGGCGACGATGGCGATAATGATGACGGCAACAAGGAGGCTGCACCTCGATTTCAAGAGGTGGAAGACGGGGAAGGCACTGTTGCGGATACTCCAAACGTCAAGGCCGCGATGCCCCTCGAATACGACGAAGGTGGCGCACTTGGAGGTGGAGCGAGCAACGATGAAGATGGCGACGAGGACGAGGGTCGCGATGATCAGCTAGATCCCGTGTACCGCGCGCTCGCAGTCGAGATATTGGACCGATCGGGATACTTTGTGGCCACTCCCGAGCCCGTGGCGTGCTGCCAAGTGCTCGCTCTGATGCAGGACGGATTCGTTCTTCTTTCTCGCTCGCAGAAGCAGCTTCTGCCTTTGATCCACCGACTCTGGCCATCGCTGCTGCCACGGCTTCACGCCAAGAGCCGCGCGATCGTCACGGCTGCGGCGCGTGTGATCAGCACGCTGGCTGACGTTGCTGGGGACTTCATCGCCAGCCGCTTCGTGGAGGACGTCTGGCCCGAGTTCCGTCGACAGCTTGAGGGCATCAATTTCGAGGAGCATGTGCCGAAGATCACGCGGTCAATGCTGCTCCTCAACATGTCAAACTCGCACACGGAAGCCATCCAGGATGCAAGCGGCGAAGAAGCTGAATCAATGGCGAATACGCGCCAAGTGGCCTCACTGGGGCGAAAGACACAGGAGATCCGGCAGCTGTTGGCCATTCTGTCGTGCATCACAACAGTCGCGCAGAACACGGACGCCGTGAGCTCGCTCGTGCCGGAGGTGCTGGCGTCGTGTGCCAAGTTCCTGCATCGCGCGGTGCCGTCGGAGATCGTCGATGTCACCACCTCACTGCTGCTCGCGCTCTATGATCTGAACGGCGATGAGGTGTTCTGCGCGGTCGCAGCCCTCGCAGACTGGGAACCTCCGCGATCGGCGCCTAGCGCACGGTTCCCATCGTTCTCGATGGATTCCACGCGGCAGTTCTACCGCTCACAACTCACCACTTTCAAAGCCGGTGCGTCTGGTAGTGGTGACTGCGCGGCCAACGCTGCGCAGGTCATGAAGCGGCTCACAAAGACACGACGATAGAGTCGATAACGCTAACGCAGAGTGTCAAGTTCTAGAGCCAAACGCTCGCGCCGTGATCCCTCCGTGGGCGGGAGCAAGCGGAGGCTTGCATTCGGTGGATTCTTCTTCCTCAAAGGGCCTATGAGGGTAACTACGGTGGAGGTGAACTATTCACACGAGCCCAGCGATCTTCATTGCACGTACACACGCTTTCGAGCGGCCCCGTAGCAGGAACGACTTTCGATCGTCATTTCTTGGAGCCACGATTGGGGCCACTGGAGTGTTCTGCCTCCGATACCAGGCGGTTAGCCGAACATGCCACCCATGTTGCCAGCGTACGCCATGGGCCGGATCGGCGGGTGTTCCTGAGGCAGCAAAGATTCACATAGAAGAGTAGGGCGTCAGTCATTGCACGATGCCACGCATGGACACTGTATGGTTTCACGGATGGATGCAGCGACGTACCACGGCGACGAACTGGGTGAATCGGGGCTTCATGTCCTTCTCGAAGCGGATGAAAGCACCCTTGTTGCCCATCTGATCGCAGTAGTTCGGTGCGCTAAACACCGTGATGCATTTGCCGTCGTGCTCAACCAGGTAGCCCTCGTCCTTGACCTCGTGCGAGCGCACCAGCAACTCTGCAGGCGAGAGAACGCGCGCGTGTGTTAGCAATACCCCCATCATATCGCTGGATCGGATACCATAGCACGCACCCAGATTGTTGTACTCGAGGAACTCCTTGGTGACGTCCGGGCCGAACGAGAGACCAATCCCACGCTTGCTTGGTCCACGACCGGCGAACGGCTGCGGGTCGCTCCACATGAGATCGCTCATGAGGCCGCTCTCGGGTGGCTCGCGGTTCCGGTCGATCTTGGCAATGGCGTCGAGCGTCACATTCTCTTCGCTGAAGAGTCCGCCGTGCACCACCAGCACGCGGTCTTCGATGACCGCGGCGAGCGGCAGCCAGTTGAAGACCTCCGTGAAGAGCTGCATGACCGTCTCGTCGTATTTGTGCTTTACCTCGCCCTCGAAGCCGTAGATCTTGTTCATGTTCTTGGACTCGTGGTTGCCGCGCAGCAGGTGCACGTGCTGAGGGTACACAAGCTTCATGGCGAACAGCGTCATGACCACCTCGAACGAGAACGAGCCACGGTCGACGAAGTCGCCGTTGAATAAATACGGGTTCGTCTCGCTCGGCAGCCCGTTGATCGAAAAGATGTTGCACACATCGTAGAACTGGCCGTGCGTGTCGCCACAGACCGTGAAGTGCGCGTCCGGGTCATCCGCGGGAAGCGCCACGCGCAGGAGCGACGGCAGCTTCTCGAACATGCTCTTGAGCGCCAGCAGGATCTGGATCACGTACTTGCGGTGCAGCAGCTTGCCGCGCTTGAAGCGATCCATGAGCGCGACGATGAAGTCGGGCTTGACCGCCGTCACGTCGTCGGGAAGGATCGGACCGTCATAGGACGGATCCACCACTGCTCCATTGCATCATCCATCATCGTCACATCACACACACGTCAGTGAACTGATCCCTCCCATCGCACCGCTAGCGTCACTCAGTACTTACCCATGGCGTTGACGTCGATCGTCTCCGAGAGCGGGCGGTTGCGCTCCGACTGGATGGCAGCGGCGAAGGCGGCCTCCTTGATGATCTTCTCACACAGCTTGAGCTTGGCACGCGCGTCCTTGTCCTGCGGCTTCATGCGCACGACGAGCTTGAAGTCCTTGACGGCCTTCTTGTGGTGTCCGAGCGCCAGCTGCGCCGACCCGCGGCGGTAGTAGGCCTTGACGTAGCCCGCGTCCAGTTCGATGGCGGCCGACGCGTCGTCGATGGCGACTCCGTAGCTCTCGCTCCTCATGTGCGCGGCCGCGCGGTTGGCGAAGAAGATGGCGGTGGGCACCAGCGCGATGGCCTGCGAGTACAGGTCGACGGCGGCCGCGAACTTGAAGTGGCTCAGCGCCTCGTTGCCCTGCGTCTTGAGCGCCTCGGCGCGCGCGCGCGTCTCGTCCGACACTTGGTGGCGCTCGCCCTCTGTCACCGTCACCTTGACGCTCGCCATGGTCGCGCGGGGGTCAGGGTCCGGGTCGCTAGCGGGTGGAGGAGAGAGGGAGGAGGAAGACGCGCACAGGCAGCCAGCAGAGGCAGCGGCAGCGGCAGGAGAAGCGGGCGGACGAACGGACGGACGCGCGGACGCGCTCGGGTCGGGGGCGGAGGGAGGAAATCCACCGATGCCGCCGGTTCGAGAAGGAGGGTGGTGGAAGCGGTGCGGAACTGTGGAACGGCATACCCTCGATTGCGTCATGCATACTCTCTCCAAGACTGACAGCGCTCTATTCGCGCTAGGTTCATTTTCCAAAACAAGAAGAAAGGCTGCCGCAGGATTTGCTTTGATTTGGGTTGTCGGCGCAGTATCCGATACGTCGCGTATCAAGAAAGGCGGACATGGAGGCGCGGGTCCCGGTCGTGGTGGCGGCCTCCCCCGCGGCTGCGCACGACCAGCGGCCGCCGCGATCGCCACCGGGCGGCGGTAAGTCTCCGCGGCGGGCGTTGGACCTGCGCGAGCTGCTGGACGAGCTGCCGTCGCTCGGCGCGCTCAAGGACAAGAAGTGGATGAAGATGCTGCCGACGCGGGGCAAGGCGCCGCGCAGGGGAAGCCCGGCGCCGTCGCCGACGGCCTCGGCGGCTGGTAGCGACGCGGCGGAACTGTCGCCCGTGTGGCTGCCAACGCCCAAGGTGCGTCGGCGGATCCAACGAGCATGTTGAGGGTCTGACGCGTCGGCTAACCCTCGCTGCCTGTGCTGCGGTGGTAGTCGGCCATGGCCATGTCCGTGCTCGTACCGAGTAGTGATGATGAGCTCCTGACCTCGCTGGATCCGCGCTTCTTCACAGAAGACTTTGACCCAACCGCTTTTGTGCTGGTACGGCCAGCAAGTCGTGGACGTGCTTACCCCTCCCGCCCTATTGCTGACCCACGACTGCGAACCCGATCAGGAAAGTATCCCCGACGACCGCGAGGCACTGGACAAGTTCCTCCGCACCGAAATCAGTGCTGTCGACGTGGCCAAGGATCTGATTTTGGGACGGTTGAAGGACGAGGTCCGCGCCAACCACGACGCGCTCATCGAAGGAATGAAGGTGGTGCAAGAGGTCGACCTGGACATTGTACGCGCTCAGATCCACGTCAAGAACGGGCGACGACTGCTCGATACAGCCAAGAACGATATGCTCATGAGGTGCGTTGCCTCTTTTGCTGTTGAATCGCGCAGTGGTCTGACGTTGTATGGTCGACAGCTCGCTGGAGATTGTCAAGATGAAGCGGAACCGAGATCGTGTCCACGAGGTATCAATATTGTGTGAAGCGTTGATTATTCTCCTTGAAGGCCGACTGAATCGTTACTCGCCTGTAGATTATTCGTCTGGGCAACCAGATCACGGAGTTCTTCGAAGAAGAGGACCAGATGAATCAAGCTCTACAGAAGCACGGGTTCATTACTGCGGTACGTACAATAGCTCACACGGATACACTGACTGGTACTGAAGTCTCTGACGTTGGTTGTGCCCGCGTGCAGGTCAACATTTGTATCGAGCTTCGTGCGGGTCTGTCGAAAGACGAACTCAGCGGACTGTCGATACTGAACGACATTACTTTGCGGACGAAGGATTTCGTTCCGAAGCTGCGCGAGCAGTTCGACACGGTAATGGAGTCGCAGACTATAGCTTTGCAGTCCATTCCACAGTGCTAACAGTTCGTGGTGATCCCGATCCGTTTCCACCCCAGTCCCTGCGAAAAGTTGCCGACCACTTCGACCCGCTGCAGTACAAGGAGCTCCTCCGAGCTTACGTCACTCTCGCGGACCACTCCGAAAACCTCGGGTTCGAGTTTTCATCTCTCCGCCTCGGCGACGTGCTGTCTAGCATTCCGGAGATCATTGTACGGTGTGTCGACGATATGACTCGTCAGTTTGTGCGGCAAATGTTCAAGATTGGATCCCCCAGAAGTATCAGTACGACAGCCTCTCCGCAGCAGAAGAACAACTCCGTTGATAGTGGAGAAGATGGATCGTCGCAGTCAGTCCAGAAGGTCATCCAGTGCTTCGAGCGCATGACGGACCTCATGCACACATACTACTTGCTGGTGCAGTGGCATCGAGACCCGTTCAACCCGCACAACGACAGTGCTGAGTACCTGCACCGGTGTGGGATTGACGACGATGATGACGACGACGACTTGGCCGACGACGACGTCGACAACGAGGAGAACCAGCTTCACAACGGTGTTGTTGCCAGCCCTTCATCGTCAACCAAAAGTTCGGCGAAGCTGAGACGTCTAACTTCACCACGCCATCGGCGGACAAGCAGCGGACACGTCGAAGTTGGAGGTGCCGCACGGGCTCCATACACGCAAGTGCTGTGCGAAACCGGAATGACGCTGCTTCGTTACCGCAAAATCGTGTGGGAGAACATCCAGCAAAACGTCTTGGAGGTTCTGGAGCGGCTCGACATGACCTACGGTACGCCCAGCAACGGCTCTCGATGTTTGGCCAGCGCACGAATCTAACCGTGTGGTGTTTCTCTGGATGATCGACAGGGTACAAAATGGAGCATGTGATCGCGTTGTCTCACGCCACAACCAAGTTCATCGAGGTTGGGGAAGAGTTTACTGGAACGCCTTCTTCCAAGTACGTGCCAGAATCCGTGTCTGTGGGTTTTCAGACATCGCTATAGCTCGCTGACTCAAATCGTTTCCATGATGCAGACTCCGGTCACTTCTTCGCATCAAGTGCGAGCAATACCTGAACGCATTCCACGAGGACAACATCGAATTACTACGGATGCTGCTCGACACCGAGAACTGGCAACGCGTGATGGCTTCTATGGAAGACGGCGACGACAGCCCGGGGTTGCTGAGGCTGATCGAGAAGAGAAGCGGTTATGTGTTCGAGCAAAAGTCCCAGGAAGACCTCGCTGTCAACCCCATCTACTCGAGGCGGGTGTTCCCTTCATTCCACCTCGAGGGAAACCCGTTCAGCCGTGAAAACTCTGCACAATGGCTATCACTCAAGCAAGGCGTGCGATTTCAGCAACGGCGCCGGACAATTGCGTACAGGACGGAAGGAGACAACAATCGCAGCTCCGGTGAAGACAGCAACGTTGTCGAGTTGCCGGTGATGGATGCGAATGAGCCGGAGTTGGTGATGAGTTCGTCGACCTTGGCTGGCTTCGTTCGGTACGTAGTTTTGATGGTGCTGAGTGTGGCAGGATGTGATCCCGGCTAACCATTTACGGTTTCTCGTTGTGTAGGTTGTGCGGCGTGTATCTGAAAATGATGGAGCACCTTCCGCACGTCTCCTGGGACACCTTCCTGCTGCTGAACAAACTGTTCGAGTTCAACCTGTACGTGGTGTTCACGAACTTCGTGGAGAAGACCGACATTGTCAACTTCTTGCGCGGACGTGGTGGCTGTACGTCGGGTACTGCGGACCTGAAGCGCTGGAACACGCTGCGCGCTGCGATTTGTCGTATTGCTGACGAAGCGACGGGTGGTGAAGTGCACCTCCAGTCGTCGGTGCTGCTGTTTCCTTCATCGGCGGGTGGTCTCGGGAAGATGCAAGCCATTGACCGCAAGGTGACCTTGCGGCGCTTGACCCGGATCCCGTTCGCGTTGGAGAGTGCGGACGAGAGCAACTTGTTCGCGCTGGCAGAGAGATCGATCGCGTGTGAATCGGTTGGTGCGCAGGTCCGTCTGCTGAATGCCATCGAAGATCTCGCACGGTCGTATCTGCCTGAACGCTACCGCTGCCTTTTGGACGAGATCTACGAACGCAACCGAGCAGTGGTCGCCGAGCTGCGTCAGTTCATGTACACAACGATTGCGGTTCACCTGGTCGACTGCCCAGGGTTGCTGGACGCTGTTTCGCGCGTGGCGTGGGACATCTCGTATGTGAGCGAGCAAAACAATGACTACGTCGTGCAAGTGGTGCGCAAATGCGGCGAAGCGTGGGGCGGACTTCAAATCGTGGCGGACGGTGCCGTGTCGATGGACGCGCGTGAAGAGATCTGGTCGTCCATGGTGCAGTCGATCATGGAGACGCTGCTCAGCGGGTTCTCTCAGGTCGCGCACTGCACGCCGCAGGGCCGCGCGCTCATGACGCTCGACCTGTACGTGCTCCAGAACGGATTGGATTTGATCAACCACATCAGTTCCAAGGCGGTGCCGCGTGGCCGCGACTACGTCAACAACTACGTCAAGGCGTTCTACAAGGACAAGGACGACCTGCTTCAGTGGATTGAAGCGAACAAGGTACGGAGCACTGACGGCTCGAGTCTTAGATGCGGTTCTCCCAGCTCGAACGTCTCTTACCCGCGCTTGTTGATTGGATGTGTGCAGACGAAGTACTCCAAGGTTCACTTTGCGCTTTTGATCAAGAATGGCATCGGCGCCAAGATGGACAAGCGAGAGCTGCGCAGCCTCGTCCTGCAGGTCGACTCGATCCTCGGCTAGCTCTGCCGACCGTTTGTTGGCACGTGCCCACGTTCCGAGCCGCTCGAGCGCGAGCACTCACACTGACACGAGTTCGTGCGCAGGCATTTCATATATTAGTCACATGGCACGACTTCTACCGCCGCCCATGCTCGCCCCTGTTTCCCCGATGACACCAAGTATCATGATGGGAAGTGGCAGCACCAACAGGCGTCGGCGTCTTGCGATATCGACGCACCGAGTCGGCTGCTGCTTCCCCGCGGAGCAAAAGTCCAAAAAAGAATCAAAACGTGTCGGCGACTCGGCGTTATGCTGCCAGGGTCTCGCGCAGGTCTTCCTGGATCTGCGGGTCCGGAACCACATCGACAACAAGCAGCAGCAGCTTCGCCGTGTGTTTCCGGCCGAGTGTGTCGCGCACCAGCGAGACAAACTCATCGCTCGACATCTCCCGGTTTCCGAGCGCCTTGGCAGCCTGCTTGAACGCGGCCACTTTCTGCAGATCGCCGCGCGCCAGCTTGTTGACGCGCTCCAGGATCTCTCGGTTCGCCTTCTTCCGGGACACCCGCGTGGGCGCCACAGGGTTGTCACCTTCGTCGTGGCTAT
This sequence comes from Phytopythium aichiense, assembly GCA_023338125.1. Taxonomy (NCBI): domain Eukaryota; phylum Oomycota; class Peronosporomycetes; order Pythiales; family Pythiaceae; genus Phytopythium; species Phytopythium aichiense. Next base: position 2,240 of record JAADYH010000573.1, on the reverse strand, counting down.
ACCGGTCCATCTTGGACTCTGCGGGTTGGAACGCGCGCACACACCAGTCAGTCACTCTCACCTCCGCCAAGGCACAGACACCTGGGCCAAACCAAACTCACCACACTTACGCGATTCCCTCAGGTCATCGTCGCCACTGTGGTCGCCCGAGCTGTGCGAGCCCAGCGGCAGGGAGATCCCGCCAGCCGCGCGAAGCGCTCGCCGCTCCTCCTCGCTCTTGAGCGAGTGCACGAACGTGCGCAGCAGCCAGTCCGCGAACTCGGGCTCGAACTCCTTGCGCAGATACGCGACGAACGCCTTGGCGGCCGAGACCCGGTCGTTCTCTTTCCGGAACGCGCGCGACCGCTTCTTGAAGCGCTTGAGCTGGTGCTCGCCGAACCGCAGCGTCAGCTCCTCCTCGATCTCCAGCTTGTACGCTCGTCGGGTCGAGCCGCCCGTCGTCTGCCGCTCCATGCTCTGTGTGCTGTCGCCCGAGACGCGCGGGCCGTGGCTGTTGCTGAACTGCAGACCGCGCGAGCTGCTCAAGGAGTTCGAATTGCCAGAGTCCCGCAGCCCGCCGGCGGCCGAGCTGATCGTCGTGGTGGGTGACACGCCGTCGCCGCTACTGAGCAGCTCGCTGCAGTCCATGTGCTGCGCGGCCGCGATGAACTCGGCGAGCACCTTGGAGCCGCGCGCGCCGGGCTTGTTGAACTCGGCCACGTCGGGGAAGAGCATGATGCGCTGCATGAAGAAGTCGAGCTCGGCGCGGCGCTTCTCCAGGAAGCTCGGGCGCGCATCCTGGCCGAAGAAGGCGCGCACGCGGTGCACGGGCGCGAAGGTGACCGTCACCATCATCTTGGCGAACGGCGAGGCCGCCGACACGCGCATGCGGTGGTCGAACGCCTGGAACTCCTCGTACGTCTTCCACATGGTCCACTCGACCCGCTCCGGCGCGCCGTCCGCCTTCTCTTGCGGCGCCGTCAGTCGGCAGAACAACTCATACTACGCAGACACGTTAGTGTCCACCGCCTCCACGTCGGAAAGCGCAGGCAGGTCGGCACGCACCACGGGCGGCTCGCTGTCCGTCTGCGTCGCGTTGCGCACGTGCAGCTTGAGTGGCGGCACGCGCATGAGGAAGTCGGGCGGCGTCATGGTCATCCGTCGGCCGCGGCTACTCGACTCCACTCCGAGCGCGACGCCAGCGGTGCGCGATGTCCGCCGGCGCGTCCGGGGCGTTCGAGAGACTGGCGAGCGGGCTGGCTATTCCCGTCCCTCGTCCGCAGCACGTCGCGTCCACGCGTCGGACCAGAGCCTCGGGCCTTTGGCGCTCGTGCCGTCGCGCCGCCGCGTTCGTCCGTCGCCTTGGCGCTCTCTCGACTTGTGGTCGCGTGCTCGCGCTCAGCTTCGGCGCGTGCTTGGGCTTTGGCTTTGGCCCGCACAACGACTGCACAACGCCGGACATGACGCGGAGAAAAAGACTGCGAGACCCGCGTACAAGAGACTCGGAGGTGAAAAGTTCAAGAGGCAGCCACTCTCCCGCCCGGTCGCTGCGCCGAACCATACAAAGGACCAGTGTGAGTTCCACGCGGGATCCCCCAACCGCGAGGGCGAGTGTAGGTCAATTGTGATTCCCGTAAAGAGAGGGAACTACTTGATCGTTGTAGGAAAAGCGTGAAATTGTCGCCAGCAGAGACAGACAGTCGCACCACACCAGAAAAGGACCACAAGTCAGAGTTACAGTAGGGTACGGTACGGCCAGCACAGGAATCCAATCCTCTCGATACTCGCCAGCCTGTTGAGCTGGAGGGGAAACGCATCGCTTCCTCCCGCTTCCCAACGCCCTCATGAAGACCTCAAGGTGTTCCCGGTGACCTTTTGTGCGTGTGGGTGGCAGCCAGTCGCTGGTGGATGGTGGCCGCTCCCTTTGTTGATGGCTCAGGGATCGTCGGATCCCTCTTGAGAAGGATCCCATGTCGGGATCCCACGCAAGATGTGGGCGACTTAGTCGAGATGAGGGTGGTCATCCATACTCTCTATGCTGGATCTATGATATGATATGGATCGACTTGGGAAGGGTACCAAACAACGCAAGAAGCGCAATCAGTCGCCTCGGATTGTGCAGACAGCGAGTCCATTTTTTCCGCCGAGTGCAGCCAACATGTCACGGGGTGGCTCTGACTGTCAACGGCCACATGAAGGTGTAGGCTCGGATGGGGTTCATCAGCAGCACAGGGCAGAAGAGGGTGAGCGGGAGTTCCTGG
>JAADYH010000572.1:0-18212 GCA_023338125.1 Phytopythium aichiense | reverse complement strand
GCTGCTGAATTCGAACGGCATCACCAGCCACGACGGCAGCGCCACGACAACCACACCGGAGAGATCAGCTCCTCGTACGCGCGCATCTCGTCCTTCATGCCCTCGATGCTCAGCAGCAGTCCAAACAGCTCGACATCGACTTTATCCAAGTCCAGCGCCTCCACGAAGCGCTGGACGTGCCGGAAGCGCGCAGCCGCGTGTTCACCGAGGCCATCGGAGGCCGAGAGCGCGTCGTCCGGCCAGTCGATCGCCCAGCAGCCGGCCATGACTGCCGTATCCCGTCCGAGTCGTTCTCGCGTCCGCGCCGCTTCTTTGAGACTGAGTGCGCGTGGAACTCCAACTGCAGTTGTGCGCGTCAAGAAGTTTGCGATAACCACATGTTCCGTAGCTGTGCTTTTACCATCCCAGAGCACAAGCGTGCACGCATCACTCCATCGGCCCCTATTGCAATGAATGGCACTGCTGACCTCTCCTCCATGCCATCGACGCCCGCCTTCGCCGACTTGGGTGGGCATCATGCTAGTACGCAGAATAAATCCCCACGAGCCAGCAAAACGGGCATGTCGGACGTCCAGCTGCACTTGCGAAGCTCAAATACTCCTCAGCGGTCGACGTGGTCGGAGAAGAAATGCATGGCGCGTCAAGTTTGGTCGCTGGCAGCCAACAATTGCTGCTTTGAGGCGCACTCGGAAGGTCGTGTGCGTCCCCGAATGGTGGGTGGAGCGAGATATCCACAGCATGGACTGGTACACGATCATGAGTTGTCGTCACTGGCGACTCGATAGGCCTGATTGAAGTGAACTGACAGTTCCTGGCCGCTTCGCGGAGATCCCAATCGCAGCCATCAACTGCCCAAGATCGACCGTTGCGCCTTGAGAGCATTTATAATGGCAGCCATCCAGCGACGAGGTGGCGATTCGATCGCGGCGCGGCCTTGAAGTCAACCATGGAGGCTCGAATGGTAACGAGTCACAGCTTTCGCACCTGCAGCTTTTGAGTTGGAGTCGCTCGCTCGAATTGTGTGCAATGTGACTTCAACACCGAACAATATCCAAACAAACGCGGCGGCAGTGGAGTCGACCGCATGGCCACCACGCGGCTGTTCTGGCGGTCCCAACACCGGAGGCAAAGACCACGCGCGGTTGAGGGAATGAAGCCCGACCCACAGCACTCGGCCCTCGGTCCTCGTCCACTTCGAAAGAAAATGCATCGAGCATGCGCGTCCTCATTGCGTCACCAGCGCGGCAGCGACACGCACACGAGCCACCCCTTGTCAACGCCATCGCGACCAGCCCAACCATGTGCATTTGGCGAAAACCAACGCGTGGCCTCCACAACTGATGCGATCCCACGTGCCTCGATTGGGAGGGAGGTCAATCGTCAGCGCTGTTCTCAATGGCTGACTGGTGGTCCGCGAGCGAGCCTCGAGGGCCGCAGGAGCTGATAACACTTACATAACGCGTCCGCCCTTGAAATGGACCGCCCAGAGTGGGAAGCTGGCGTGTGTCGCCCGCCAAAAATTAGGTCGCCCCATGTGATAACATCCCGTGCACGCACGATTGTTTGAAGCGGCAGGCAGGCGTGCATTTTCGGGAAGCACCGGGCCGTCCCTTGAGGCGGTCGGGCCATTGCGCGCCACACGCATGATGCGAGTCCGTCTGTGACAGCAGTGTGATCCTGCGGAGATCAGAGCCATCTTGACGCAAGCGCACGACGTCCGTGTGAGCGAGGAGTGGTCCACTCTCCTTCAGAGTTGGCCGCTACGAGTGGCACGATCGGCACTCGCTCTTCGATTTCGGAATCGGATGGCGTTGGCGAATTGGCGAGCGCTTCGATAGGGCGTCGACAGTGTCGTCGACACGGCCGCGAAGTGATGGCGTTTACTCATGCTCGTTGCGCAGCGAGATCACGCGTTCAGGGGATGACTGATGGCCGTCGACAGATGCCAAACACCCATTTTGCCAACAGCTCGGGCTGAATAAAGGGCCGCCGCCATCGTTGGGACAACGCGGCTCGAGAATCCACTCGTGTCTGTTTCGAGCCGCCTGAGCGAGCGAAAGCGATTTGATGGCTCCACCGCATCGGATATGGCCAGCGTGACCTTGGCGTTCGCCATTGCGGTGGCCCGAGCAGGCAGCTGAAGGTCCAAAGCTGCCATCTTGAGACTCGTGGGCGAGCAGGAGCTTGGCCACAAACAGCGCAAATCCCCTTTTTTTTTGGCGGTTGGCGGACCGCCAGACGCCCGTTTTCACTTGGAAAGAGTATGGTTGTCAACATCCTGCCCTTGGATGCCAGATCCTCCTCAAATTTTGATGATCTGGACGAGAGCGAAATCCGATTATCAGCGGTTCTGAATGGCATTTTCCGCCTGTCTGGCGCTTTTTTGTGTTCGTCCCATGTGCGCATCTCCTTTGAAGCATACAAACCACAAGTCAAAGATTCGGTCGCAGTGTTGCGACGAGGACTCCATACGGCAGGGTTTAGGGTTGAATACCCGTGGTCTCACACAAACCAAGGTTTCCCTTTTTGACTTGTTTTTTGTATCGAAAATGCCGGACGCGAGCTCCCTCGTCTTCTTTTTTCCCCCTCAAGCGCAGAGACGAGCCCACTTTGCCGTACAGTACAGCATCGCAAAGAGACCGGAAAAGCCGACGACGCGTCCATAAGCCCAATTTCTTTGTGATCACAGCAACAAACACCCGGTTGCCGGCCTTTCTTGCCATTGTTCCGGCACGTCAAATAAGAAAGCGGCGGACGCATTCAAGGACTCGCTCGCCCACGACGAGCAACTCCAAGTCTTATATTTCCCAGGACGTCGACGCCCTTCAGTATCGGACTCGCCCGTAGATGGACAGGTCGCACGCGCGGTTCGTGGACGCGGCGGCGGAGATCGCCATGCTGGGCGAGGTCGAGTCGCCGGTCGGCGACCGGAGCTCGAACATGCGCGTGAGCGAGCTGACGAGCCACCACAGCGCCCCGCGGCTGACTGTTGGTGGCGGCGGCGGCAAGCGCAAGCTGTCGCCGTCGGGCTCGTCGTCGGCGCTGTCGGCGTCGACGCTGACGGACCGGCTGACGATGATGAACATCCCGACGCAGGAGCTCCAGGGTGCCGTGTACTACGGCTGGCTCTGGAAGAAGGGCTCGTCGTTCAAGACGTGGAAGAAGCGCTTCTTCCTGCTCAACGGCTGCACGCTCACGTACTACACGCAGTGCTGCGTCATCTCGTCCGATCTCATGGGCGGCGGCACGCAGTGCCTCGACCTGCCCGCGCGCGGCGGACTGCGCGTCGGCGGCGCCGAGCTCTGCGACCAGACGGAGTTCGGCATCCGCGTCACGAGCTCAAGCGGACGCGTGCTGTACCTGCAGGCCGGCGACCAGAACGCGCGCCTGCACTGGGCCAAGGTGCTGCGCGAGGCCCCCAAGAAGAAGATGATGGAATCGATGGTGCGCAAGACGCTCGCGAGCGGCCTGCTGCACCCGCTAAGCTCGCGCGTCGGCAGCAAAGGCTCGTCGGGCCACGAAAGCAGCTTCGACGAGACGTCGATCAGTGTCGACAGCAGCGACGACGGCGACTCGGCCGACTACGAGGCGCTCGCGGCCGCGGGCGACTCGGACAAGGAAGGCACCCTGTACGTGCGTCGGTCGATCCTCCACGCGTGGAGCAAGCGGCACGTGGTGTTGAACAACGGCCACCTGACGGTGCTGCGGCGCCGCCGGCCGGTCGTGCCCCAGGACAAGTCGTTCGAGGTCATCGCAGTGCACCCATGGCACAACCGAGCCGACGCGCTGTGTGTGCGGCTGAGCAAGGGCCGCGAGCTGCTCGTGCGCGCCGAGTCGGTGCAGGAGGCGCAAGCGTGGATAGAAGCGCTGCGCCACAGTCTCTAAGTATAGGATCGGTCGGCTCCGTGGCGGATCTCCGCCGCCACCCGCCACCACCAGCAGGATCGGACTGCTGCCAGCGAAGATGAAGTCGAGGAGGGAGAAGAAGACGCTCAAAGGAGCGAACCGCGACGCACAGCGCCCCGCGAATTGACGGCGGCGGCGCCCGGTATTACTATTAACGCGCAGCGCATTTTTGTCTCTCACTCATCGACGACCCATGGATTCGTAGCACCTTCCGGGGTCATGCTTGAGGTCTCACGTGAGCCATTCGGTAGAATAGCGGCCATGCCATGCATCCTCGTCAGCCATGAGCTAAGTAAGGAACGAGTGATAGCCCACACCTCGCATCGCATCACTTGTGTCGGGAGGTTCCGGGGCTGATAGCATGTCCATGGCGCCGGTGATCGGTCGTGTCGCCTGGCTCCTCCGTCACGGTTACCCGAACTGAACGCTTGAGAGTCAGCAGATCATCTCACGAAAAGTCGGTCACAAATGGCGTCACCATTGGTGCAGGAAAGCGAGGTTCCGCCTGAAGTCGAGAGGTGCCATTGCACCGTTTTCCGCAGCAAGCTGGACGCATGCCTCATGAACATCATCCGCCGCAGAAAGTCGCGAGGATGTCCGCGCCGACCATCCCAGCAGGATGAACGATCCAGAGACGATACCAGCGTTTCATCATGTCAAACGTGCTTCATCCACATCGTCGATCGAACACCCAAGTCCCAACGCAGGCATACCGAATCCATACCGGTTTTCTTCAGACCGAATCCACACCGTTTTTTTTTTTCCTTGCAGTTTGACCGTCACGTGGACTCAGATTCCTATTAAGTATCTATATATGATTTGGAACGTTTTGCACTCATATGTGTTTACTTCATCGATATAATAATCTGATACTGCTTCACTGAGCCTGACCTTCACTCTGATACTTCTCAGAGTGTATGTTTCACCGTGGCGCCTTGCCAACACCACGGTCCGTTTGCCAAGCCAAGCACCAAGCGCCATCGAGGCGACGCCATTCCTCCACGCTTCCTCCTCACGCCCCTGCGTCCTCCCACCCCCCGGCCAGGATGTCGCGCAGTGCGCTGACGCGACAGTCGCTCATGAAGTCGCTGCGCGCGCAGACGGAGCCGGACCAGCCGCCCGAGACGGTCGAGCGCCGCGTCAAGAACGACGAGCTGTCCATGTGAGTGAGAGACGAGCGCGAGCGCCTGGAGGAGAGGACTACCGACCTACGCGTGTGGACTGACGAGAGTGTGGTGTGTTGGTCTTGTCCACAGCCACGGGAGCCAGACGACGTACAACCTGAACACGCTGCTGCACCAGAACATCCTCCAGTCGGACTACTTCCACTCGCTCTAGTGCGTCCACTGCATCATCTTCTCTCTTTCTCTTGCTGCTGGGCTCGCGGCTAACCGGATGCGAACGACCACGTCTGCCTGCGTTCCAGCAAGTTCAAGACGTACCACGAGGTCGTGGACGAGATCTACTACCGCGTCGACCACGCCGGTGCGGCCCCCGCACGCTCGAACCGGTTGCAGCAGCCGAGGGGGACTAACGAGTGCATTGGTGAGGAACAGAACCGCTGTCGCCGGGCACCGCACGCGTGCCGTCCACGTGCTTCTGTCTGCTCATGAAGTTCTTCCTCATGCGCCTGACGACCAAGCAGATGCAGGGCTTGCTGCGCCACACGGTAGGTAGGAGCCTCGACCCCGCCACGAGTCGCCGAGGCGTCCCCCATGCTCGCCGACCGCTCGCTACCCAGACGGCGGCGTCCATCTCTCTGTGAAGAGCGACTCGCCGGGATGCACGGCGCTGTCTGGTGGTGCGGCTGCCGATACCGACCGCGTCGATGGGGGACGTCGGACACGCGCGCTTGGTGCTGACAATGCGGTGCTTGTGGTGTCGTGTGACTACCTGCAGGACTCGCCGTACATCCGCGCGGTGGGCTTCTTGTACCTGAGGTACACGTGCGACCCGGAGGAGCTGTGGAAGTGGTTTGAGCCGTACCTGGAGGACCCGGAGGAGTTCAACGCGTCTGCCAACCCGAGCATCAAGACGTGCGTTCGTGAGATTGGAAGGCACGAGACCGAGGGAGTTCGCTGACGCTGCGTTTGGTGTGTATGGTGCAGGACCATTGGCGAGTGGCTCGTGTCGCTCCTGGAGGAGCAGAACTACTTCGGCACCATCCTGCCGCGGATCCCCAAGAAGATCCAGGACGACATCAAAGTCAAGGTAGCATGCGGCTGTAGTTGTGACGGTGGTTTGCTTACCACGGAGGTGGACTGAGGCGTGGCGTTGTGGTCTGCAGTTGCTGCTTCACGACCGGAAGAAGGAGCGCGCGAAGGAGAATCTGGCGATTGTCGAATTCCTCAAGCCCGGCACCAAGATCCGCGCCATGTACGCCGACGAAGAGAACGAGCCAGCGGTAAGAAACCTGACGCTGGAAGGGCTCAAGTGACGTCGCAATGACTAACACTTGCTCGAGCAGATGTACGACGCGGTGGTCACCTCGGTCGAGGAGAACAACCAGTTCTGGGTACGAGTCAGGATTGAACGCACCAGATCGATGGCTTCACACTGACGTATCCCATGCAGGTCTCGTTCCCAGAGTACGGCAACAGCGAGAAGGTCGGGCTTGGCGACATCGAGTTCGACCGCAAGAAGCCTGGTTCGCGCCGTGCGAGTCGCTCGAGGTCTGCCAATCGCCCGTCGCAGTCGCGTGACACCAGAAAGCGCGACCGCGACCGCGACCGCGACCGCCGTCACCGCGGGCGATCACGGTCTCGCTCGCGGTCGCGACGCTCTCGATCCCGATCTGCGTCTCGCTCTCGTCGCGGTCGCTCCCGATCGCGATCCCGCTCAGCATCGCGTAAGCGCCGCAGCCGCCGCAGTCGAAGCCCAGAAGGGTGAGTGCGATCGATCTGCGTTAGTTCTTCGTCGAAGCTAACGACTTGCTCCGCTGTCACGCGCTTGCTATCCAGATCGGGGTCGACGCTCAACACCGAGGATCTGCTTCAGCAAGTGCGCGAGCGCGAGCGGCGCAAGGCCGAGGCCGTCGGGCGTGACTATGCGGCGCGACCGGCGAGCTACAAGGGCTCGTTGTCGCTCAAGCTTGACCGATACACGACGCGCCGGCGCTCGAAGAGTCCAGCCAAGCGATCGGAGGTCGTGGTTGTGCAGAAGCGCCGCTCGCCGTCCCCCGCCAAGCGCCACGAGTCGAGCTCGGAATCCAAGCCGGCCGTGACCAGCCGTGAAGCCGAAGAACGCATGCGCAAGCTGCGTGAAATGTATGGCGACGCGTCGATGGCGAAGCGCTCGGATGAGGACGAGTAGATGATGCCTGTGATCCCATCCCGAGTCCAGATCTCGCAGGTACCGAGTGCGGAACCTGCCCTGGAATATAGCGATATGCTAACCCTTTCGGCGCTTTTTGCCGCTGCCAGTCGTTGCTGCCTTCTTGGTTGGCTGCTTGGGTTTCTTCCGCTTCTCCTTTTGCTTGTCGACCTGTGTCTGCTCCTCGACGACGTGCATGACGCTCGCATTCAGCCTGATCTGCTCCGTGAGGACGCGCAGCCATAGCAGTTGCTTGTCGCTCAGCCGATCGCGCGGGCCTTTCACCTCGACGAGCTTGAGCTGCAGGCGCCACCTGGTCGCATCGACGAACTGGAGCACGTCTTCCCACTCCTCCGACGCTCCCGAGGGCGTGGCAGTATTCGATTGCTCAGCTGCTGCAACGCTGTCGTCGCGGTTCATATTGGTGCGGTATTCCATGCCGCAGTACGCGTACACGTCCAAGCAGGCGCCGTCGCCCAAGGTCTCGGTACCATCCTGATCATCGTCGTTGTGTTCCACGCACGTCGGCTCGACTTTGAGCAGGAGCAGGTCTGGGAGTCCATTCTGAGCGCGATGATGCTCCTCGGACGTCGCCATGTACCTCAAAAGTGCGGCCAGCGACTCTCGCCCCATCGCAACGATGACCAAAAGCAGGAACCGAAGCGAGAGATCGCCTTCCCTGCGCGGCCACCGCACGAACCGACTCAGCTTGCCGAACTCGCGACTCCACGTGTCCGAGAAGAACTGCAGCAACTCGCGCGTGCTCCACACGTGCTCGATTGCAGTTAGCCGCTCGTCGATCAGCGCTCTCCTCGCGCTGTAAAACGCGTCTGCATCTCCGAAATCGAGTGGCGCGATCTGGAATGGCGTCTGGAACACGTCCGGGACGCTGGCATACAGAATGTCCCACATGCAGATACCAAAGAGGTTCCCCAGCACCATTCCTTCGCAATGGACGCCGTACCAGCCGCCACGCTTGTCGTCACTGCCCGCGAGTTGAGCATCGCTGCTGCTCTCAGCGGTGTGTTTGACGCGGAAGTACTGTAGCACGAGTTGCTCCACGCCGCAGGGCTCGTCGTCGAAGCCGATGAACCGAGACTTTTCTCCGATGGCACGGTTTAGCGGTCGCCCAACCATATAGCTTGCTCGATAGTTGTAGTCTGCGACCGGCTTATCACCTGTCTTGTCGTCTGAGATGGGCGAGTCGCCGAGTGCCGCGTCACCTTCGTGAGCACTGGTTGTGGGCTGCTCCAACTTACCCTTCAGCCGCGCATGTCGTCGCTCAATGGTGATGCGGTCCGTGTCCAAGACAAACGGGTCATTCAGCGCATTCACGCAAGCCTGTAGCGCCTGCTCACTGCACTTCAAGTGCTCCAAGTTGAGCGCGAGCCGCTCCCACCAGGAACCGCGCTTTCGCTTGAGGAACGGCGTCGCCAGCAACTCGTTGAGCAGCATGATCGCGACTTGGTACTTGCGCTGTTTCTCATACAGCGTCACGGCCGTGTGGATTGCACGCGCCAGGTGGTGGCCAGCGTTGCACTTGGCAAAGAACGCAGGAGGTGTCGTCGCGTCCTCAGTGTTTGGCGAGACTTTGAACGTCGCAAACCGGTTCATGTGCTCCGTCCACGTCATGTACGCCTTCAGGCAACTCTTTGCCAGCAGTACCAAGTCATCCAACGTCGAGATTCGCTCCTCGAGGACTTGGTAGAACTCTTCCCAACTGCGCAGCTGCCATGACGCCATACCAGTGGTCGCAGAACTCTGGGTCTCCAACTCCAGCATCTCGAATCCCTCGTCGCTATCGTCGTTGGGAGCAGTGGCTGTTGCCGCCGTCAGTCGCTGGAACGCCATCAAAAGCGGGGTCGACTCGCCGAGAATCCATTTGAGTTCGAGGTCAGGCTCTGGGGATTCCGGCACCACGACTTCCATGAATTGCTCAACGAAGCTCAAGAGGTGGTGCAGCTGTCGAGCGACTTCGTAGCACACGTACAGCTCCGAGGACTCGAAGATGCGTCGCCGGTTCAAAAGCTTGTACGACGGGTATTCCACCTTCTTGAAGAACACGAGCAGTCCTGGCCACTGCGCCGGTTCGCTCCGTAGCTTTGACAGCGCCACGCCTAGAAGCTGCTTGATGTCTGGCGAGCTCGATATGGACAGCGATGACGCGAACGGCGGCGTCGCCTGGAAGTAGTAGAGGCGGTGCATGCGCAGCAGCACCTCGCGGCTTCGAGACGCGACGCGCACAACCACGTGGTCACCCCGGTTCTTGTCTGTCAAGGGGTACCCATCCATCCATATCTGCTGCATCATGGCGCCCACGGGGATCCGGGACCCGTCGATGCGTCGCTGGGAGCCCACGACGCGCTTGATGTTGTCCAGCAGCCCGGCCTTGCCGCTTAGCGCCTCCGAGGGCGAAGACGCCGACGACGAGCCCGACGACAGCCCCTTCCTGCTCTTCCCGCTGCTCCCGACGAGCTTCTTGTGCAGCGCAGCCATCTCACCAGCTGTTGCGCACTGCTCGATGGCGTGCAGCGCATCGCGCCACGCGTCTCCGCTGCTCTGGGCGGCCGGCAAGGGCTCCAGGAACTCGAGCTCGATCAGCAGGCGGAGCGCCTTTTGCACCTCTGCGTTCGTCGGCAGCCACTTCTTCTCGCTCCTATCTTCATCTCCATCCGGGTTTGTAGTGGTGACAGTGGCTTGGGCGTCCGCGTCGTCTTCCTCGTGCTGCAAATGCTCGTCCCAGGACCGGAAGTACTTCAGCATCGACGCCGTCTTGAGCCACGGGCCGCGCCGCTGGAAAAGACGCGCGTACACTCGCTGCTCCACGTCCGTGAGGTCTTCTAAGTATCGCCTGGCGATCTCGAGCTCGTCGATAGCGAACAGGGAACGCAAATCCTCGCGGTCACGAAGGATTGCCGACAGCACCAGCCGGAAGTGCCGCGCATACGCGTCCTCGTGACGAACCTCGTCCGCGTGCTTGCCGTCACTGACGTCCACAGGGTAGAGCTCCATCTTGGCGCCATTTCTAGCCGCTTCGCTTGGCGCAGAGACCACTGGGGCGGCAGCAAGAGCAGCGCGCGCGGCCATCACTTCGTCCGCCATATTCGTTGTTGGTGGTGGCGACAAAAGTGCACTGCAACATGCTGGTGTCACTCTTACGAGTCAAACATCACTATTCATTCGCCCTTATCTTGCAACCCAAATCAGCAAGAGTGTCTTGGTTTTTGTCATTCTTACCCTAATTGAACAACATTAAAATCAGTCTTTTGACGGGGAATTCGAAGTGGGAGGTCCATCGCCACCCAGAGTGATGGTCTCACTTGAGATTCCCGCACGCAAGTTGACCGGCGACAGGCGGGCGGCGAGCATGGGGAAGCGGCGCGCGGGCGACGATCCCGGGGCTCTCACGGGGCCTCCGGAGGCGGGAGCGGGCGCGTTCGACCCCTCTAATGACGGCGAAGGTGCCTCTGCCTCGGCAGTCGCTGTGGCGCGGCCTGCGCGCGTGCGCGGGGCCGGGAACGGGAACCTGACCAACTACCAGCGCAAGGTGATCTGCGAGTTCTACCGCAAGACGGGCGGCGTGATGAGCCAGAAGGACCTGGCGCAGTGGACCAAGCACGAGTTCAACCTGAAGAAGACGCCAGCGCAGTCGACCATCTCGGGTATCCTGCGCCGGCAGCACGAGTTCACCAACATGAGCTCGCTCGAGCTCGGCATCAAGAAGCGCCGCGTGGTGCAGCACCCCGAGCTGGATAATGCGCTGGCCAACTGGGTCATCCAGTGCGCGCATCGGGGCATCACGGTGCAGGGAGACCTGACCAAGGAGAAGGCCAAGCACTTCGCGCGCATGCTGCAGATCCCCGAGGACGAGCAGCCAGAGTTCTCGAACGGATGGCTGCACTCGTTCCAGCTGCGCCACAACTTCAGCTTCCGCAAGTTCAACGCCGACCATCACCACCACCACAGCAGCAGCAACATCGCGGCAGCCACCGACGCAGACGGGAACCCGGTCGCGACGACGCCCGTGGGGACCGGCGCAGGGTCGAGCGACAGCCACCGCGTCCTGTACTTCTCGACCATGGAGGCGCTCGTGGACGAGACGGACAAGTACCTGCCCAAGGATATCTTCGCCATGGACGAGACCGTCGTGCTGTACACGCTGCCGCCGACACTGCAGGCACTGCAGGAGGACCCGATGCGCGCCAAGAAGCGCTTCGTCGCGGCGCTCGCGGCCAACGCGGACGGCTCGGAGAAGCTGCAGCCGCTGTTCGTGTCGCACCACGACCACCCCCAGTGCTTCCGGAAAAAATCGGCCGAGCAGCACGGCCTGCACTACTTCTGGAACCACAAGGCGTGGATGACGGGCGTCATCTTCTCGCGCTGGATCCAGCGCCTCGACTTCTCCATGGCGAGCCAGAAGCGCCACATCCTGCTCTTCATCAACGAAGTCGCATCACATGTCGTCTCGCACCTCGAGCTCACGAACGTCGTCGTCTTTGTCCTTCCCGCTGGCGCTTCACAGATGCTCAACCCAATCACCTCGGGGCTGCTCTCGACGTTCAAGAAGCGCTTCCGGCGCCACCACTTGCGCTTCACGATCGACCGCAGCGAAACAACAAAGGCTTTGTACTTCGGTGTCGATGTGCTCCAGGCGATGAAGTGGGCCGTCGCGAGCTGGGATGAGGTGTCCAGTGCCACGATCGAGCGCGCCTGGATGACGACGCACCTTGTTCGCGACCGACTGACACTGGAGCCAGACCTGAACCAGGAAGAAGACGCATTCCTGGACACGGAAATTGAGCACTTGCTGCTATTCCTGAGGATCCCAGACCTGATGCCCGTCAGCGAGTTCCTGAATGACGAGGCGCTTGCCGAAAACACGGTGCACGAAGAGTTCTTCGATATCGTTCAGAGCGCGGGCGACGTCCCCGACGACGAAGTTGACGAGAACGCGGACGAGTCTGAGACGCTAGGAGCCAGCTTGTCATTGCAGGAGAAGCTCAAGGCGTTCCGCGACGTGTTGCACGTTCTGAAAGACCGAAGTGACGTCGACGACAGCGCGATGAAGGGCATTCGACATGTACAAGACACGCTTCACATTGAGGGTCGAAGCGACTTGGGCGGCTCAGACCCCATGGCTGAGCTCAACACCGCAACGAGTGGCGAACTATCTCACGAGGACCATTCGCACGGACTAGACCTCGATGGGCCGACCGCGCATGACGTGGCAAGTGCTGCTGCATCCGATGCCATGGCGTCGCTCGACCCCAGTGACGAGCACCACATGGACCCATCGTCGCTATTGGAGTCATCAGAGAGCGCCGCGCTGTCCGTCGCTTCCGCAGCGCTCGCAGAAGCGACAGCTGCCGACGACTCGATCCTCGACGACACGCACGTTCACGACCCAACGAGCGAGTCCGAGTTCCACGCGGTTTTGTAGTAAGTGTGGCTGAGAGCTGTTTGCTGCCGACCGATGTTGACCAAGTGATGCTAATGACGCTAACACTGCAGGTGATGATTGATAGGGCGGTGCGGTCTGAGGAAGGTGTGATGAAGAAGAGGAAGAGTTTGCAGATATGTAGTCAAAGCCGGTTGTGCCCATTGTCCTCTTGTTCAGGTCTCGTTCGATGAGCGTCTCAAGCGGGACGCACTAGGAAGAGGTACGCGGTTCTCTGTTCCATCTCTCACTGTGGCATTTACTTCTGTAGCACGAGCATTCGATATCGCTCGCGCTTCTTCTTGCCCAAGTCAAGCGCGAGTCCAGGCGCTCCGATCGCGTACAGGATGGACTTGGATTTGCGCTGCCGCTCCTCGTGCGACACGGTCTGCTCCCATTTCCGGAAGGCGGGGCGTAGCTGATTCTCCACGACCGTCGCGAGCATGCGGGAGATGATCGCTCGCTGACGGTCGAACATGGTCGTCTCGACCCACTTGGCAAGCGCCATCTCTAGCCGTCGCGTCATGAATTTGCGCAGGATCCGTGTGGCCGCACATTGGACTCGCGCTTCGTGCTCCGTCAAGACATACCGGAGCGCGTAGTCTGCTGCCTGCGCGACGTCTTCCCGCTTCCAGTCTCTGATGGCACTGGTGAGCGTCGCGACCTCGTGCTCGGCTGCATCGATCTCGTTCCGTGCTTCTTCGCCCATTGCCATCGCTTGCAACGAGTCTAACCTCGCGCTTGCAGCTGTCAGCTCCAGTTCAAGCTCGCGCAGACGCGTCAAGTAGTCCGCGCGACAAGAGCAGACCGTCATGACCAAAGAGCACGCGACGCTTTCGTCATCGAACTCGGCGCGGCGTTCTCTTATGAAGGCGTCGCCATGGACAACGTCTTCCGCCTCGCCGTCGTTGGGTGGTAGCGCGAAGGCGACATGGCCGATTGCAAGGAACGCCCAGTAGAGAACGCGCGCGCTGAGTCCGCGGAAGGCATCCAGTACCGAGGACAGTCGCGAGATGCCACCTTCGCGAAGAATCGCCCACTTGCCAGCATCTGACACCGACACGAAGATCGCAACCAATGTCAGACTTGGCAACCACACACGGCGAAGAGGTGAAGAGCGACGAACCGTGCTGGAACGTGAGCTTGGCGAGAAGACAGCAGCATTCCGCAGCAACAGGCTCTGGAGTCGCACCGGTCCGCGACGGAGTGAGAAGGCTCAACGCAAGGGACACGCCTTCCCCGAGCTCAACGCAAGTGTGAGCGGCCGACGCACTACCGTCTGCCACAACACCTAGCAACTGCAACGTCCCCACAATGAGCTGCTCCTTCGCATCATCGGTCTCTGCAGCGTCAACCGTTGCCCGGTCAACATCAGCGTTGATAGGTGGATCTTTTTGGCTATCATCTCGAGGCAGGGGATTGTCGCGAGAGGTGTCCCCCAGGGCCAGGCGTTGCAACGTAGTGCACAGAACTTGCACCTGCGCGGTTTGAGCGAGCCATCGCAGTGTTCGCTGCCTCAGTCGGGCCATCGCTGTCAACAAGTTGATCGCTAGCAGCATTGTTCCTGTCATCATCGATGGTTGCTCGGGGACTTCCAAGACAACATCTCCCGCTGACACCAAGGCAAGCAGAGTCTCTAGAGCACCAGCCGACACGACTTTATCCTCGAAGAGCAGTCGCTTGTCGCCGTCGATAGGGATACCATCCATGTCACCATCATCGTCGCAAGGCTCGACCACTCCAGCCTTATCGAACTGCGCAGAGAGCCACTGAACGCTCCGCAACACTGCAAGCGCGTCACCCAAGCTGCTGCTCTTTTTCAGTCGAGCCACCGCCTCGCGCGCACTCGAGCATTGCTGCAGACGCCAGGCCATCGATGGACGCGCAGGCGTGCGCACTCGCGCGCTCTCGCTCCACGAGCTCTTCTTCAAGCCGGTGACCGTCCGGCAGCGCAGCGCATAGAGCATGTTGCAGGCTAATCCGTCGACGTGTCTGCTTGGACGCGCGCCAGCATACACACGCTCGAATCCACCCACTCCGATTGCCGCGGTGGTCTTTGCTGCACGTCGTGGAGTCATCTCGCTGTGAGCGGCCGCAGAGGAAGCTTGATTGGGTCGACTAAGCGCGCAAAGCTCGAGCTCGAACGACACGTCGAGGCCGCGCTGGGGCTTCCACCGCCGCGGGAGGATCCAATACGCGTCCATGCTTGTAGACGCCACGCTGGTCGTGAGCAGCAGCGGCGCCGGCGGTGCTATCGACACAGCCACGTCGGTGCTTGTCAGCAATTGACGCAAGGATCCAACCAGCAGCAATGCATGTGGACGTACTTACGAGATCGGCGACGGCAGTCAGGATCGCGTGCATCGTCCAGCACTCGCGCTTTGCATCGTCTCCGCTGTGCTGATGGAGACCCAACAGCTTCCCTCCGCGCGTGAAGACGACGCCTCCGCGTCCGAGGCCTCCGCTGTCAGCGTGGCTTCCGTCAAACTCGATCGACACTCGCTGCGGGTTGATGCCGTTCGGCGCGATGCCAGCGACGCGGCCTGTTCGCACGCTCTGAAGCTTGCTGGATGGGTGAGATACGACCTCGATGGAGTCTCCGCGGTCCATACCGTCGACAGCGTCAACACACCCCAGTTTGCGGTCGTTCTCCTCGAAGACAAGTGGCGGTACGTTGCCTCCAGTTGTGGTTGCATACTGCGCGTCGTCAACAGCGCACAGCACGAACGACGCGGTGGCGGAGGACGAGGAGGAGACGAGTTGGATCGTGGCGAAGAAGCGCTCCGCGGCCAGCACCACGGGGAACGGCACGCGCTCTGGTGCATAGTTGCATGTGACGCGCGCCGACTGCGCGGCCTCTGGGTTCGGCATCGCTTCGGCGTCGCAGAGGAGACAGAGGCGGCCGCAGAACCTCCCAAGAGCCCCTGACGCGCTCGTCGCAGTCGCAGTCGACACCTTGCACACTGCCTGGCGGAAGTAGAAGTGCTCGAGCTCGATGTCGTCGTCGTCCGGATCGACACTCGCTTGTGCTGCTGCCTTCCGCTTCTTGCTGGAGTTGGCAGGGGCGTTGCTTGCACTGCGGCGGAAGAACGGCGGCTTGTCCTCCGATGTGGCCCCAGTGCGCGTGTTGAGGTAGTAGAACGTGCGCGTCGACTGGTCGAAGAGCTTCATGTACAGTTCGCGAACCA
This sequence comes from Phytopythium aichiense, assembly GCA_023338125.1. NCBI lineage: Eukaryota > Oomycota > Peronosporomycetes > Pythiales > Pythiaceae > Phytopythium > Phytopythium aichiense. The sequence goes on along the minus strand of JAADYH010000572.1, from coordinate 2,369 downwards.
TCATGCGGATGCGCTTCCGCGCCACGAACGCTCGCGCAAGGCGCTGAATCCGCACAGCCGCGTCCCGCTGCGACAGCGCCTGCTGTGCTCCGCGCCTCGGGATGGCCTTCATCAACTCATCGGCGTCGTCGTCGGTATCATCGGCGTCTCCTCTCCATCGCCCGAAGCGGACGAGCAGCGCTGGCGGGTCCCACGAGCTCTCGTTCGTGAGCAGGTTGACGTAGAAGACGCGCTGCGTCACAGGGTCGAACTGCTGGTCGTAGACGCGGCACACGAGGCGCGCGAACCGCCGGCGACTCAGGTGAGCGCGCACCGCGCGTTGGATCATCCGCGCCGCCTGCTGTTCCTCATGCGCGCGCCACTCGTTCGACAGCGAGGAAGACGATGCCGTGGACGTCGTGGACGTCACTCGCGAGCGATGCTGGCGGTCGTCGCTCTGTCCATATGCATCCCGACTGCTTGACCGACGGTGGCTCGACCGTCTCCTTCCCACCGGCGGCTGCATCGGCAGAGACGATGCCGGCATGATGCCTGCTGCCGATGGCGTTGACATGGTGAACTGCAAGCGCTTCCGACCTGCGCAGACTATAATTAGGGGCACCCAACACCTCGCAATCGAAAGCGGACACGCAACGAGCTGGCGTCGGAGCGAAAGCTTCGTGTTCACTCCCAGTCTCGGAACCAACAGCCTCCAGCATCCGTCGATCCCTTCACCACGCGAGTCCAACCGCCTCTGATGAAGTCGTCGAGCGTCTCCGACGCCTTCATCTTGATCCACGCGCAATGGAGCGCTCAGGCCTGTACGCCGACCGCGAGTCGCTCTATCCGACGCTCGACCGTGTCCAGCTGCTTGCGCAGCGAGCGGCGCTTGCCCTTGTTGCCGCGGCCGACGACCGCCGCGAGCTGGCCACGCAGCTGGAGGACGCGTGCCTTGAGCTCGGTGTCGTCGCCCGCCACCAAGCCGGTGTGCTCCTCGCAGAAGCGATCCTCCGGGTCGAGCTGGGAGGCGCAGGCGTCGCACAGCAGCACGTGCATGCGGCAGTAGCAGCAGCGCGCACCCGAGAGCTCGTCGTGCGGCACGTCGCAGCGCTCGCAGCGGCCGGCGATCGCCTCCGCGGGCTGCGCTATGGGCTGCGCTATACCGCCCGGTATTATCCCGTCGGCGTCCGGACTCGCCGCCATGGCGACGCGCTCGTCAAAGACGAAGTTCTTGCCGCGGAAGACGCCACCGCCGTCCGGGAATTGCTCCAGGAAGCGGTGGATGCCGCCCTGCAGCTGGAAGACGTTGCGCACGCCCAGGTGCTTGAGGAACGCGGACGCCTTCTCGCACCGGATGCCGCCGGTGCAGTACATGAGCACCCTGTCCTTGTCCTGCAGCGCCGGCAGCGACGCGCGCACCCAGTCCGGGAACTGCCCGAAGCGCCGCGTCTTGGGGTTCAGCGCGCCGGAGAAGTGGCCCAGGCTGAACTCGTACGCGTTGCGCACGTCGATGACCGCGATGTCCTCGCCCGCCGGCTCGCACTGGCGGAGTACCAGCTCCCTGAAGGCTGCAGGCGGCAGGTGCTCGCCGGTCTCGGCCAGGTCGCACTGCTCGTCCGGCAGCTCGAGCGCCACGAGCTCGCGCGTGACGCGCACCAGCAGCTCGCGGAACGGCGGCGCGTCCGCCGCGCTCGTCTTCCAGTCCACGTCGGCGAACAGCGCGGCGCCGTCGGCGTCCTCGAACGCCCGCATGCGAGTTATGTAGGCCTCCACGGCGTCGCTGCGGCCGCCCAGCGTGCCGTTGACGCCCTCGCGCGCCACGCGGACGCGGCCGACGAGCGCCAGCGACGCGCACAGCTCTCGCTGCCAGTCGGCGACGCGCGCCACGTCGGCGTCGGACGCGCCGAGCGACACGTACTTGTAGAAGAGCACGACGCGGAAGCGCTCGGCCTGCGGAGGAGACTGGTCTGGCGCGTCGGTGGACGGAGTTGGCGGGCCCATGATGCTGCTAGAACGACCTGCGGAGGCGGAGCGAGAGGAAGAGGCGCGAGGTGATGAATGAAGTGAATGGGACACCACCACTGGATAATACAGATCACTCACTGGATAACATCCAGAGCTATTTCTTGGAAATCAACTTTTCGTCCCTTGCTTTGAAAATAGTGATCGTAATTTCGATCATAAGTTTTGGAACAAAATCGTGTGGTGAAAAATAACGTTTCACCAACGACGTGACATCGTCTGGCGGCGGTTATCTAGGACTCTCGACTCGAACGATCGAAATGCGAACGATCGAAATGACCTGGTGGGTGGGTGACGGACCGAAATCCTTCCCACCCACATTGCATGGAGATGAGACCCGCATCACCCTCGAGCTCGAGCAAAGGCAG
>JAADYH010000571.1:0-18223 GCA_023338125.1 Phytopythium aichiense | reverse complement strand
TCTCCATGCAATGTGGGTGGGAAGGATTTCGGTCCGTCACCCACCCACCAGGTCATTTCGATCGTTCGCATTTCGATCGTTCGATTCGAGAGTCCTAGATAACCGCCGCCAGACGATGTCACGTCGTTGGCGAAACGTTAATCGATGGAGCGACTCGAAGTCGCGCCTGCCACGCCAGTCAATCGGCCGACGCGGTTGGTGCAGTGGCTTCTCCTGTCGCTGCCGCTTCCTCGCCACCAGCCTTGGAGCTCAGAAGCACGGAGCAGTACGCGCGAACGCCCACCTTTCCGCTTCCCAGCACCAGGTCTCTCCTCTGTGGGTCCACAGATCACCGCGTCAGACTCGTGAAAACCTGAAACTTGAAGCATTGCCATCGCCACACCTCGTTGAGTGCGCTGATCTCTCGCTTGGCCTCTCGCTGCAGCTTCTGCAGCTCCCGCAGACACTTTTCCTGTTGCTTCTGGGCCTCCGACGCAAAGCTGGGCTGCGCCTTGCGGTGGAAGCTGCGTCGGACCATCGATTACCGTCTGTCAGAGCCATGTGGACCAACTTCAGCGCCAGCCAGCGAGCGACAAGTACGCACTGCTTCTGGTAGGTTTCCTCGCCGCCAACGAGGCACTCGGCCGACGGTGAGGTCCGCAGCAAGAAGTAGGGCTTCTTGATGCTCTTGCTGGGCGACTTGAAGTAGTCCTTCATGAGCGGACTGAGCTGCGCGGCGTTGAAGAGCGCGCGCGGCTGATGGCGTCGTGGGGCCATCCGCTGTTGCATCGATCCATCCACAGTCGTGGATCGGACGTCAATCGACATGGGAAGGCGCTTTCAACCAGCTACGATCGCGTTTACCTGCGGCGATCGACTCCCAGGTGTCCTCACGCCGTGGTCCTCGAGGATCTTGTCGACCGTGTTGTCTGTCTGCGCCTGCCGCCCGATGCATGATGCTTCGCTCGCCGACTTGCGCAACTGCAGTCGCGAGGCGTGGGGGTCATCCGTGTCAGGGGAGAGAAGAAGCATCAACGAAGAGGATGAAGAGGAGCCGCCACCGCTGAGTGGTGGGAGCAGCGAGAGGTCGGACATCTCGGGCGCCGTCGACGGCTTCAAGCCGAGCAACTTGACCTTCCCAATGGCTTCGTCTAGCACCTCGTCAGGGAACAGCTCGCGGCGCATGGCTTGGACCGACGTGGGGCATAGCTTGAGCCCCAGCAGCAGCTGGCACACGAACAGGTAGACCTGGAGGCACAACACGGTCATGAGCAGTGAGTCCAACCTCCAATACCTACATTGCCGCTCACCTCGCTCTTGAAGTCACTCGAGTAGAGGTGGCGCGAGCCCGGGAAGACGTAGTGAAAGGCCCAGCAGACGCCGCTCGCGAGCGCATACGGATACATGCGGAAGAGGAAGTCGAGGTTGCTGGGCAGCGACGCGAGCACCTTGACGTAGCGACTGCTGATGGCTTCGACGAGCGCATGCTGCTGCTCGATCGCTTGCTGCCGAGGTGCAATGCCCGATCAGTCAAACGACAGCTCTGAAGCAAATGATAGCGCACTAGAGACGCACCCGCTGGTGAAAGTGGCAGAAGACGAGCCAAAAGAGGTCCTCGAAGAGCGCGCTCGAGAGCTCGGACAGCGCGAAGCGCTTGAACGCCTTCCGCCCGTGGCTGATGTGCATGCGCTCGAACGTGTAGAGCAGCAGTAGCCGTGTGTTGACGTAGATGCCCCCGCTGCCTCCTCGGTCCGGGTCGCTGCCGCTGCGATTCGAGTACGTGTAGCCGTCGACGGAGCGCGTGATGTGGCCCTCGATGCTCGCCTGCAGCTGCTTCTCCATCTGGATGCGTAGGTTGCGGCGGTGCTCGCCCTTGTGCAACTCCATCTTCTTCTTCTTGATCGCCAGAGCTTGCTAGTCACGCACCCCACGCTAGTCAGACACCTCCACAATGAACATGAACGATGCCTACGTTGGTGGCTCGGTCCGCACCGTGCGCGAGCGCGTCTTGTCGTCCGGACCAAAGAGCCTCTCCATCATGGCTTGGCTGCTCGCGCTGGTGCTCGTTGCTCCTGCGCGCGCCTTGGCCGCCGCGCCGCCCGCGCGGATCTCGTATGGGTCCTGCAAGCCCGGCACGAGCTTCGAGCAGTACGCAGAGTGCACGCGCAGGTCGCACTCCAGTCCGAGCTTCCGGTTGTTGGCTGGCATGGTGTTGTCATTGATACGGATGCGTTGGTCCTGACGTGAGCAGCATCCAGGACGTACCCATGACTTGCAGCGCATTGAGCCGCGCAGACACGATGCCGATCATCTGCGCCGTCAACGCTTCTTTCTGGTTGAGCGACTGCCTCGCTTCGGCTGCTTCCTCGCCCGTCCGGGGCACCGCGTTCGGCTGCACATTCAGCGCCATCGCAAACCTGCCAGGAAGCGACGATAGGATCACCGATTGCAAGCAGGGCAACGACAGTGATCAGGACGCAGGAGGATTAGAGACTTTGGTGGCTATTTATATCAGGTAGGATGACGCCACCAAGTCCGAATCGAACGCATGATCCAAATCACCCCCTTGGCTGATGCGCTTTCTTCTCACGATCGATGCAGCCACGCAAACCTGAACGTGTAGTCGAAGCCGTAGTGCTGAAGCGGAGGCTGGGCGTTGTAAAGCACGAAGAAGATCAGCTTCATCTGGACGCCACCCCATTGCTTCTCTAACACAAACGCTAGCTGCGCGAGTCCCGGGAGGCGGAACTTGCGCTTGAGCACCGCATGAAGTGTCAGCAGCGACAGCAACTCCATTGATGCGTACAAGAGGACGTTGGTGAGCGTGGAGCGAAGCTGCTCGTCAGACATGCTAGCCACGTGCGGGAAGTACTGCCGATTGGGGAGGTGGTAGACGGCGGACAGATACGCAGCTGGGCAGAATTCACCATCAGTTCAACCAAGAGGGTTCAGGCATTTGACGCGTCATTCTCACCGTAGATTACAGGGACGATCACCTCGACGTAGTTGAGCAGCATCAGGAACTCGGAGACATACAGCAGTCGTTGCACTGCTTCCACGCTGCCGCTGTCGGTGTTCGAAGAGGATCCCGTGCGGTTCGAGTCGGGGGCTGGCTTGACACGAACTCGTCCGATTGAACCCCCCGGCAAGACTGCGTACGATTTCGGTTTGGACTTACTCGCTGCAAGCAGGAGGCGGTCGATTGAGACAGGTCTTGTTGTGCTCATAGCGTCGGCGCTGGAGCTTCTCCTGAGGAGCCCACTGCTCGGAGCCTGGAGCTTGTCGCCTGCCAGGGCCAGGGCAGCCTTGTCGAGGAACGATTTCTGCCTGATTGCTCTCGTGGCGACTAAGCCGGAACGTGGTCCAGTCTGAGTTTCCTTGGCGAAGTCGATCTCTTTTGCGATACCGTTGACGTCAAACAGTGACGCAGTGGACTGCGCAACGTCAATCGCCATCAGACACGCCGTGGTCATTAACGACGGCGTGATCTGCATGCAATACATCATGAAGAGAGCGTTGAAGACTTCAACGTTGAGCACGACGACCTCCGGTAGCTCGTCTTGCAGGTGGGTGACGGAGTGGTTGAACAGCACGCGCATGATGAGCTTGATGACAGGCAAGAAGAACGCGAGCGCGGCCCGTCCAGTGCGAGACAGCAAGCTGTAGCCAAAGTAGTAGACCGGGTAGATGGACACGAGGACAATCTGGCACAGCCAGACAATGACCGCACCCTTGATCGTCTGCCTCAGCTCGTCCATATGCTGCCGAACGGAGCTTCCCCAGAGAACTCCCATCGCCATGAACTCGAACCCAATCCATACAGGAGACATGATGATGATCGAAAACGGAACCGGAAATCCCCACGCACAGCCTGTGGCGTAGATAGCGCTGACGGTGGCGAACCCGACGATCACCGACTGCACGGCGTTTATCGTCGGGGAAGATGGTAGAGTCGGGAGATAGTGGCTGAACTGGTAGAAGATGAGGAACGAGAAGACGGTGAGCATGACGAACCCGCGGCCGTGCACCGCCAAGTTGGCACGTGCTCCTTCATATGGCGAGTTCAGCGGGATCAGCTCTTGCAACACCGCGATCACCACGCACGGCGCGGGTGTGAGGGCGAGGACGGCGACGCGGCGCCAGATTGTCGTCTCTCGATGATACCTGGCAAGCGCAATCACCCGCTGAGGTGAGTACTTGCCCTGTGTCTCCACGCGCAGAGCATCTAGCAGTCTCTGCAGTTGCTCCCGCCACCGCGATAACATCGTCTTGAGGTCTTCTCGGTCCACTGAAATGAACGGGAGCACTTGTTCAGCGAATTCGACGGTGTCTCCCCGGAGGAGAACGCCAAGGTGAGACACAGCGAGGGCAGTCAAGAATAGCTCAAAGCTTCAAGTGGTCGCACACAGGGACTGCACAGAGTCAACTCAATATCCGTCTGTCACGACGTTCACTTAAAAAGCGGCGAGTAAAAGTACTGCGTGGCGCCGATCTGCACCTGCGGTGCGTCGTGGTAGAGCCGCCGGTGGAGGTGTCGGCGCACGACGTTGGTTGGATCGTGGCGCATCCGCTCCCACTCGGACTCTTCGTCCAGGAAGTGGTCGCGGTAGATTGCGAGACCGCGCATGTGCTTGCTCACACGATGGCGAATGTCGGCGCAACGGACCAGCAGCTCGTGCGAACTCACTGCCGCCAACGGGTCCAAAGCCGCTTTCTCGACCGTCGTGATGTCTCGGAATGCCGGGGCTGACGCAGACGCGGATAGAGGTCGCTGGGTATCTTGCATGTAGCTAACAGAAGCGTGCGCGGCTCTCTCGGGATCGTCGCTGACTCTGAGCCTTTGTGTGTCTCTGCTAGAAGAGCGACCGCTCGATGACTGGGTCTCTTGGTGCTGTTGTTGTTTGGCTCTCTCCTGCTTGGCTCGCCAGTTGCGCACCTGCCAGGGAGACTTCTACAGCAAATAGATGCAAGTAAGAGGCCTCGTCTGCTAGCAGCTGCTACAATCATGAAAGGTCTCACCAGGGAGCGATAGCAAGACCTAGCTTCGTGGACTCCAGTTGGATCATCGGGACGGTGACCTTGCCGGATCCGCTCCAAGCGGCGGCGGTGCGTAGCTTGATCGAGAGTGACACGCTCTTCCTCAATCACTTTGGCGTCCGAGTCGATAAGCGCCTGGATCATCCGCCGCTGTTGTTTATGGTCTACCAGTGAACTGGCGAGGTCGACAGCGTTTTGAAGCTTCATCTTGCTCAGCGATGCCTCCACCGACGCCGCGTTGGATGGGCCCACTTCGTGATGATGATGCCCATGTACTCCTTGACTCTTCTTGAGTGACTCCTTGCTGGAATACCTTGCGGGTTTAGACGCGTGGGGAGTGCTCTGCAGCACTTGAGTGGTCGTCAAGTGCTGGTCCATGTGCTCCGCCAAGAAGAAATCGGCCACCGCTGAGGGGAAGACGGCAAGCAGCATGACGTGGTGAGTTCATCAGCATAGTTGTCAAATGAAGTCGTGATCAGAGTGGACAACGAACACGACTGGATCTTGATCTCGCCGTTGACAACCACGCGCTTCTTCTGGAACGTCAGCACTCGCTACGGCATTCATGCGCGGGTTGTTAGTCCTGCCACCTTTCACTCCCCATGGAAACTCTTTTTGAGCAACTGTTACCTCGAACGTCTCGCGCTCCTTCTCCCGGTTGAACTTGGCGTTCAGGGTATCAGCCAGCGCGACAGCTCGCTCGGACGTCGCCACGTCTGACTGGCGAGTGACTACCGAGGATCCATTTTGTGGCGCGAGCAGATCGACAGCACGGACTGTGAGGCGCCGAGAGCGCTCGCACTGCACGACACAGTCGACGAACGGCGCGGAGGCAAAGAAGTGATCGTCGCGCTCCAGCACCTCGCCGGTCTGCTTGCTCTTGGCTCGTACATAGTGGCGGTCCTCGCTTCCCAACGTGTCGAACGTGCTCACGGGATAGTTCCACGGCTCTACATCGTCCTTTTCCTCCCGACATGGCTTGACCTCCCTCCCGTCGCTTGGTTCATGCGTTGATAGAGGAGAAGATGCCGCATCAAAGGCTGTATCATCACTCGTCTTGACTGTCTGGAAGCTCGGTCGGAAGATCTGACGCAGTACAGCGACCTCTTCAGGGTCACCGTTCATGTTGTCGACTGGATGGCAGTACTCGGTTCCGTTTCCACCGCCGCTAGCGTCGACTGCACATTCATCATCGTCGTCATCATCTTCGGCATCCACGACATTGCCGGTTGTGACATCGATCTGAAACCTCTGGGGCAATTGAGGCGCCGGGATCGTCGTTTCCCGCGCGCTGCTGGCCGCCTACGAGCAATCAAACTGTTAATCCGTCATACACACCTTCGCGATAATACCTGAGCACGTACAATCTGCCGCATCGTCATGCGGCTGCCGTCAAAGTGGCGATCTGGCGGCTTCCCTTGCTTCTCCGCATCGTTCGGCTTCGTCGACATCGTCATCATCATCATGAGTTTCGTCTTCGTGTCCGTCCCCTCCGCTGTCTTTGACGCTCGCTGTCGCTTGTCATCCTCTCCTTCATCCATTCGCTGTTTCTTCGACGGTCGGAAATACTGGATCGGTGCACCACGCTCGGCCTCCACTTCCTTCACCTCACGGTCTGTGACCCACTCATCGTTGAGCTTGAGCAGCATTGGGAATCCATGGCGGCGCGGCAGCTTGGACCGGTACTTCATGCTCGTCCCACCTGCTCTGCTCACGCCCTCGTCCGCATGCTTCAGCGCCGTGTCGTGGAAGTCCATGAGAAGCAGCTCGTCGTCGCAGCCGGGTGCATTGAACAGCGCCTCCAGCAAGTACACGCGGTTGTTCTGAAGGCGCAGCGGGTTGCGTCGGACATCGAGCTCTCGCAGCCTCGGGGCTCGGGACAGGGCAAGCACGTCCTCGAACACGAAAAGTAGGTTGTCCTGCAGCAGCAACACCTCGACACGCGGCAGTTCGGTCGCGACCAGCGCGCCAGGGAAGCGCGTGAGCTGGTTCGTCGACATGTCAATGCGCACGACGTTGCGCAGCGTGAGGAGGTCGGAGGGGACAGCCGAGAGCCGCTGCCCGCGGAACGCCGCGCTCTCCTTCTGCTCGTGAAGGCTCTCGGTCGTTGCCGAGCCGAACCCTGAGGCGACACGGATCATCGTCCTGTCGGAGTTTGTCATGGAGTTGAGGCTTCTTGGAGTGCAAGTGGACGTCATGCCGATGATTGTTCTTCCCCATCAGACTGCACTGAGCTATATTTACATCGACTCGACGTGGTGACGCTTCTCGTGGCATTGGTGAAGCGACGGCGACCGCACTTGCAGAGAGAAGAAGCCGTCGTTTGAAGAGTCTGGGTGTTGCTGAAGATGGTGCTGGCGCTGTTGGATGAGCTGCCATGCATCATCAACGAAGCGGACGAGCTCATGGCTCACGTCAGCCAGCTCGCGGCCACCTTCCAGCCTGACAAGGAGGACGAAGACTGCGGCATTGGACTCGACCGCTCAGCGCCACTTGCTCGCTCTTCGCCGAGCGATCAGTCGGACCAAAGCGAGTCCACCACGACACACAGCGAGTCGTCAGCAGACGAGCAGCACCAGTCGAGTGGTTCCTCGTCCACATCAACCCCGGTACCCATCGACAACCTTGACGCCACCATCAAGTTCTTCGGGAAGCACTTCCTGTTGTCACAACCGGTGCCAGTGGACAAGCTCAAGGCCGCGCTCCCGCCGGCTGAGAGTTCGCAGAGAGAGTCTCTACGTGCGCTCGCCTCGCGCGGCTATCACCTCATGAAGCGCGTGCACCACTGCCAGCAGAACGCGTGGGAGACGCTCACGAGGCACCTCGAGGAGACGTCGTCGCTGACTTTCGACAATCATCGGCGGATCGCCGAGTTGCTGCTGAGCGCCGTCGTGCGGTATGTCAAGCTGAACCTGCTCTGGTCGTCGGTCGCTCCGATCCCGGGTCTGCTCTCGCTGCACGGCTTCTTCCAGCACCTCCAAGCGTCTGATCAGCAGCGAGAGCAAGAGCCGAGCTCCGCCGCGAGAGACTCGCCGAATCTCTTCTCACAGCTCGACCACACGGACCACCGCGTGCGCGAGTTCGTGCTCTGCTTCGGTACGAACGCGCTGCTCAAGATACAGCAGGACTTTGCGCAGCACCCGCGCAGTGTCACGCTCGCGAGCGCTCTCGTGGCGCTGCTTCGCTCGAGCCTCCCGCGCTGGCTGCGCTGCCACGACCTGACGGAGCTGCGCAACCGCGGCGTGTTCGACCTCGACACGCTCTACCACGCGGGGAACTACGCGTCGCACCCGGCGTTCCTCGACATCGCCGACACCGCCAGCGTGCCCGAGTGGGTACTCTACGTCGCGCTGTGCGTGCCTCACTACCTCAAAGTGTCGCCCGACCTCGCTCTGAATGGTAGCGATGGATCAAGCAGCGCGAACGGCGACGTCGCCATCAATGTAACGCTATGGGAGGCGGTCCAGGTTGTGCTTGGCGACCGGTTGATGCTGGTCGTGCACCGAGACCACACGGTCAATGCACATGGACTCTTGTTCCAGCAAGTTGTGTCGTGCACTGCCACTGCCATGCCACCAAGCGCTAGCAGCATCGGACAGACACCGCCGCCACCGCCTGCAAAGAAGGAGCTTGTTGCGTTCGGGAAGCAAGCTCTCCTGTCATGCGGCGAGCGCCGGCACCAAAGACGAGAGATTGTGATGCACCTGCTTGCTACAAGCGTCAAGCTGCTCAAGCACAACGCAGCACTCGCTGGCCCGCTTCTCCCTATGCTCACAGCCACTTTGACGCTCGCGACGGTCGAGATTGACTGGTTACTGGCGCACGACGTGTCCATTCCCTCCGGGCCATCGACAACAGCGACGCCTTCGCTGCTTCCGAGCTTCCTCAAGCCAAAGCACTGGCACCGCGCGCGGTTCCCAGACCACTCGAGCGAGCTCTGCACGCTGCTGGTGCATACACACCATCTACGAGAGCTTGTGAGCCGGAGCTTGGAGTTCGTGACTCCGTACTATCGCGCGTTCCTTGCGAGCGGCGACGCCGATGCGATAGCTCACGCCGTGCAGACGTTTATCAACCAACAGTCCGAGTCGGGCATCGACAACCGCGTGGTTGAGCTGCTACAGAGCTTCCAAGACCGAAGCAGGTACCGTCTCGAGCCTGAAGCTGGACAAGGCGGTCGAAGGCATAGCAATCCAGCCACTGGTGGTAGCAGCGATAGTTCATGGGTGCGGGAGTGGCAGCAGACCGCGGCGTACTTCGCGACGACGAGAGTCCAGCTGCCTGTCGAGCTTCGCTCACACATCGATCTCGCGTGCAAGCACGCCGAGTACGCTCGGGCCGATGTCGACAACCTGCTCGAGCGCGTCGCAAGCTTCTCCAAGGTCTGGTGGTTCCGTCGCGGCGTCGAGCGCTGCTTCAGCAGTCCGAACGGGACGTCCGTCGCGATCATCGACCTGTTCGGGCGATTTCTTTCTGACGAGTACGCGATTTCGGAGCGACTTGAACAAGACAAAGAGGAGGAAGAGAGCTCGCGACGCAAGACGGAGCTTCAGCGACTTGTCGAGCGTTTGAATGGCGTAGTCGTCCACCACCTGGCCATCGCTATGGATCACGTTGTTGTTAAGCGCAGTGACAGAGGTGCTTCGACGTCAAATCATACCAACCAATCTGCTCGAAGAGAGGAAAACGCCACCTCAGTTGCTCCCACGCCACGCCCACACACCCAACTGTCGGAAGAGGAGACTCTCCCGCCGTCTGTGCGTCTACCACGGCGACCGTCGCTCGTATCCGCCGCAAAGGCGTCCTCATTGTCCGCATTTGCAGCTGGGATGACTCCTAATCGCCGCGACAGCAAACACAACGGCGGCAGCGGCAACGTGGATGACGCCGACGCGTTGCTGTTCCAACTCGCAAGCAGCATCTGCGAGTTGAGCGAGCTCAGCCCGGCGCTGGTCGCTCGGATCGCGCGGCAGGCGATCGAAAAATGCGCGACACAGCTGCTCCAGCGTATTGCAGTCGTGGATCGAGCCACGACAAGCGGACAGGATAAAGGGAAGCGCCTCCACCACGTCACCATCACGCTCTCGCAGTCGTTCGAGACCGCGAACGCCGCGTGGCAGTGTCTACGGCAGACTGCGCGCCGACTCTTTCATGGCGTCGTTGACTGCGAGGCTTTACTGTCTGAGATCCTGGCTCGAGAGTCGCGATCATCCGTGCCGCGTGCCGCTGATGGCACTGCGAAGACGCAACTGGCGCTCGCGCTGAGCCAACAGGCAACACACACGGCCACAACACTCGTCGACAAACTCACCTGCTTCTTCGTGGAGCTAGTGACGCACAAGTGTCTGCCTCGCCACGGGTCTTCCGGCAGCAGCAGCAGCAACTCGAAACGAGAGACTCCGGTACTTGTCGCGTCCCCCAAGCTCCAACGCTTCCTGTACGCCTACCCATCAGGAGGACTGAGTCCCTCCGGGATCGACCCGCGCGCGTACACTTCCCCCGCGGCGATCGGTTCGCTCCTCCAACTCATCGGCCCCACCGGTGTCCAGGTCGTCGTTGCCACGCTCGTGGAGCTGCTGAGCGAGCAGATTCAGGCGTTGCGGCTGAGTCTCGAGGTCGAGGAAGCCGCACTAATGCGCGTCGACCAGACGCTTGCAAGCTGCGCGAGCGACCGCGAGGTGGTCGACGCGGCCAAGCAGCTGCCCAGTGCCGACGAACTCAGCTCGCAGCTTACGCGCATCGGGGTGACGGCGTTCTTGCTGCAGCTGATGGACCGTGCGCTCGGCTCTGACGGCACCTGGGAGGTCCTGCTGCACCGCGCGTGCTTCTCCTCCTCCGAGGCTGTGCCCAGGAGCAAGAGCTCGACGTGGCGCCTGCTCCCGGCTGCGTTCGCGGCCGTGTTCACTGCCCGCGCCTGGTCGAGTGCGCGGCTGGTCCCGGACGCGGCCGCCGCCGACTCGAACGTGCACATGACCGGCGTGGCCATGGCGCTGCTGCTGCGGCGATCGCTGGCGCAGCGCTCGAGGGAGGACGCCGAGGACCATGTTCCCTGCGGATCGACTGGAGAGACGGCGGTGGCGCGTCACGTCGGCCGCGTCATCCGGAGCTGCGCGCTGGTGGTGCTGGCGCTGGAGCTCCAGGCGGCTCCGCTTCAACTTCAACTTGGGCAGCTCCCAGTCGGTCGTGCGAGGGCGATCACATTGGAGATCGCGGTGCAGGAGCTCGGGTCGGCTGCTGCACCCGACTGGGACGCGACTGGCAGGTCACTCAATCGAGTCACCGTTCGGTGGCGCGAATGTGGCCAGTCCCGCACCCGTTAAAGCAACTTCGTTAGTGCAACTCACGCAACTTATTTTGCAGGAAAGTTACGACACAAAACTTCGCACACTTTCCCAGCATTCAACCGCAGACCGTGATACTCAACGCCATACCGGTTCAATACCGTTATCCACATCTTCATTACCGGTTGTATTTAGGTAGTTCAACCCCAAATATCGGTATACCAGTTGGCAACTGATATCCTGGCCAAGTTGCAAGACACTTGCACCGCCGTCGTTCAAGAATATTCCGGCTGGTGTGCACGCCGAGTATCAGTGAGCACCCAAGTTGCGCAACATGATCGTCCATTTCGCACCGAAGCGGGGTTTGCTTGGTGAAGATGCCAGCAGCGAGGATGGCAGGGTTCCCAAGGAGCGGAGGCTGAGCGATGGTACGTGTGCAGCCTGGCGGGTTTGAGCGAGTGTGGACATTGGGCAACCTGGACGCGGCCGAGATCTCGGACACGACGGTGGCGATGCGCGCGTTGTCTGGACGGCCGAAGACACCGAGGATGGGCGTGATGGACGTGGCCGCGCGGTTGGATGCAATGAAGGGAACCCGCGCGTGATCGAACCAGCAGTTGTCGCGTGCGATGGATCCGAGGTACAGCCCCGATCCTTAAGCTCCAACGAAGTGATGAACTGTCACACTCAGGGTCACGTGGACGAAGACAATGATTGGGCATTCGAACCTGACGCAGAGCTCGAACCATATCGTTCAAGTGGTCGCGCTCCAAGCAGCAACGTTGCAGCTATTCTGAACCTGGACTTGCTTCGCACGGACGCACCACCAGTCGAAACAGCCGGAGACGCATGGGATGAAGCTGGACAGAGTGTATCAAGATTGACACGACCTCTCTTTGCCGTTCCCAGTTCAGCTAGTCTGATTGACTCATCGCAGGTCTCATTGCCGGAGCTCCACTTGACCGAGTTGTCGCAGGAGCTACTTCGCACGTCGGATGCGCTACAGACAATCCTCCCCATTTGCACACCCACATGGGCCAATGACCTGCAATCCCTGATGCCGAATGTCGGATAAAACGGTATTGATCTATGTTAGCCTGTCACAAGAAAACTCGCGGTGATCGCATCACCTGTCAAAAGAAGTACAAAACGAGAGGTTGTCATGCGAGATAAATTATGGCGGGAATGTGGCTTCAACACCGGCGATGACCAAATGCCAAATCACTTGACAATTTTCATCATGGCCTCCACCGCCAGTTCTGCTGTGGTGTCACGCAAGTGGCTGACATTCGCTCAGAAGATCGCGATCATCAAACAAGCCGAGGACTCGTCGCATTCTACACTACCCAGCGCTGCAAAACTGGCCGAGTGGGCGACCAAGGAGTTCAAGCTTACGTCTCCGTTGTCCAGGTCGACTGTTTCGAGAATCCTCGCTGCCCGTGCAAAGCTGCTGAGGACACCAGAGCTCGAGCTTGCACGAAAGCGACCAATCGACGGCCGAGTGGCCACGTTTGATAACGAAGTGCTGCACATACTGGACTCAATGGAGGGAAACGTGAAGGCCATCACCGGGCGCGTCGTACGAAAGGTTGCCGAGAGGGCATCAGCAGCCAGTATTCAGCTTGCTGAGCCAGTCAAGTTCTCCAATGGCTGGCTCCAGAAATTCCAGCGCCGCTACAACATCTCGCTGAAGCACAAACATGGGGAGGCAGGCTCGGTTGACGAGGACGCGGTCCGTCAAGGCCGCGAAAAGATGCAGCGCCTGACCGACCCATATGCACGCTCCAACATTTACAACATGGACGAGACGGCCTACTATTACATGCAGTCGCCCGCGACCACACTATCGAGGCGTAAGAAGGTCGCAGGAAAGAAGAAAGACAAGCGACGGCTGACAATGGCGCTCGCCACGAACGCAGACGGCTCCGACAAACTGCCGCCCCTGTTCATTGGTTCCGCCGCCTGCCCCCGCCCCCTGCGCGGTCACGATGTGCTCGTCGAGCTCGGCGTGGAGTACAAGAGCAGCCCCAAGGGCTGGATGAACTCGGCCATCTTTATGAACTGGCTTCGTCAGCTCGACGACCGAATGCGCGACGAGGAGCGCTGCATACTGCTCCTGGTCGACAATGTCAGCTCGCACAAGCGCCCAGACCCACCAATGACCAATGTTCGACTCGAGTTTCTACCGAAGAACCAGACAAGCTGGTCCCAGCCATTAGATCAGGGCATCATCGCCAATGCCAAGCAGAAGATCACCGCAATTCTGGTCGAGCGCAGCGTCGATCAGTTCTTTGCGAACGGCCACGAGGACCCGGTCGACATCTACACAGCTTTACAGGTTGGCATGGAGGCTTGGGGTCAAGTCACGAAGGAGACAATTTCGAACTGCTGGCGCCACGCTGGCATTCTGTCCGACCGGTCCAAGATTGATCGACTTTTGAACCCAGTGGATCCAATGTCCTTGGTTCATGTTCTGAACTAATATAAATCAGTAAACTGAGCTATTTCTTGACCAGTCGACAAATGATTTACCTTGCTTTATCTATACCTCCCACCCTGTGCAAATGGGGAGGATTGTCTGTATTGCGCAGAGCAGACGAGGTGCTTGGAGAAAGTGACATGCAAGATGAGCGGGTATCGATGCAGGTGAAGAGGAACGCACACAACAGAGAGAGTACCAACACCGTCCGCCGGGCTCCAGACACATCACCTCAACAGCAGCGCGGAAAGGGCGTGATCTCACAGCTGGCCAGAGCCATGAAGCGCCGTGTGAGTGAGCTCGAGCGCCTGGATAGGGGAGAGTCTGAGTCGGACGAGTACGAGAGCGACTGGGAGTCGTCGGAGTCAGAGGGCTCGAGCGACCCTGACTTCTCGCTAGATCAGCGTGCGAACGATGTTGCGCAACTTCGGGGTGTGAGCACTCGCTTGTCAACCGTGCAGCTGCCGCGACCCATTGCATCGTCTTCGGCGGTAAAGCGCAAGGGACCTCGACGCGCGGCCGTCGAAGTGACAAGCGACTGTCCTAGCCGCATCGACCAACTCATGACGTGGGTTATGAAGACGACAGACATTAACAGAGCTGGCGCTGTGCTCTGCCAGTACCCGGTGCTGTTTTCAGATCCCTTCCTGGCGCAGAAGAACCCGACAGTGATTCTCCAGCGTGCGCGGCAAGAGCAGCTGCTGTACACATTCGCCATCCCGCGAGTGTTGGTAGCGCGAGTGAACAGTGCACTCCAGCAGTGGCTCGAGGGCCAGGACGTGCTGGACCTCGACGAAGACCCATACACTGCCTCTGACACCCCAGTCGCTTTCATCTCCTCGGAGCTGGCCCCCTTGTCTAGGTACGATGAAGATATGTCTCCTTTTGCTTGAATCTATGTCTAACCTGTGGCTCCCTGAATCAGAGCATACGTGGATACCGTCCACGCTTTCTACGAGGCGAACACCGTCGACAAGTTCAAGGACGATCTGTCATGGCTCGAGATGGACTGGAGTCGCCACACCGGAACAGAGACACCCTTTCTTTCTGATATCCAGCTCTCCCCGGCCGCTATGGCGGCGCAAGTTGCGCAACTTTTCCGATCGTGCTGCCTGTCGCGCGAGTTTGTGTTGAAGACTGAACCCCACGGATCGGCTGCGGCAGGAGCGGTGACGCTGCGACAACTTATTGGCCGGCTCGCAGGTGATCAGCGCATCAACGATGCCGCCATGCATGCTGCCGAAGATTTCCGGGGTGTGTCGCGTTCGATCCTGTCGCCGTGCGCAGCCGGGACGCAGCAATAATGCTGCCCAACGCACGACTAGTGGCTCACCGGTGCATCCTTGTCCCTGTCTTTCGGCCCGGAATGGCCCATTGGCTGCTTCAAGTCATCATCATTGAGCAGCAGGATGGACCCCGGCCATCCTACTCTGCTATTGTCCAAATGTACGATCCGCTGGCAATGAACGGCAACTTCAAGGATATCCAGAACGTCTGGGTCGAGTTCACGAGGCCTTTGCTGCGTGCGTGGCACAATCGCAACACGGCCGTGGCTACAGACGCAGATGGTAGTGTCGTTGATCGAACCAACTCAAGCGAGAACGATGGAAGCTCTGCTGGTGGACCAAATTGTGAGCCTGATGGTGACGAAGGGAAGTATGAGCGAACCAGCAACTTTGATGGGCATCTCCCCGACGGACGCAACAATGGTCGTGTCGACGAGGGACAGGACAACAGTGAGCGAGACGACGGGCACGATGAAGGACCGCAAGCGGTGGCTCTGATGCCGACAAGCGTGCCTGTGCCGGTTAGCCGCTCCACTCGCAAACGCCACTCGCTACGCTTGAGCAAAATTGATGGTACAGACGGATCAGCGGGGTCGGCGGAAAGCACCGAGCGAATGAGCACAGACGGAACGAGCTCTCTGTCGGTCGTTGACGCTCCAGACGCACCGTTCCCTCCCTTCTCGAGTGTCACGATAGCCCAAGTTGCGCAACCTGTTCAGCACGACTCCGTCAGCTGTGGTATTTATTGTCTTGTCCAGGCGCACAGCTTCGCGGATGGAAGGCACCTCTTCCAGAAAGAGAGATCGGTATCCTCGACAGACATCGAAGTTGCTCGGCTGGGCATCCTGTGGGAACTCACCGTGAACGCAAGCCCTGTAGAACGCGATGCCGCCAGCGACTGGATTGCTGTTGAAGAGATTGGAAAGCAGGTTACTCGCTACTTTCGCACGGTCAAGTTGGACAAGAAAGCGACCCCGTCAAAGAAGTAGTAGCTGGGTGATTTTAACTCTGAATATTTAGTGCTCATCGATCAAGCTCCTCGAGCACCTCGTTCAAGACGACGCTAAATGGCGCGTCAACGCGCTGCCGTCCGATTGGTGCGCTAGTTGAATAATCCAGCGCCCACCGCATTTGAACGTCGAGCTTCGCCGCGATGTCGTGGTGTAGGCTCACCACGGCGCACATGAGCTCGGCCAGCCGAGATAGATCGTTCCGAAGCTCCTCAATCTCCGATAGCCTGCTCCATAGGAGCCGCGACGCGTCACGCTTGTAGGCGACTCGGTGCTGCTCGGTACCCGCAGCGCCGTCGACGACGTCCGCAACGCCGGTACCGCTCCGCTGCACAGGCGCTTGGAGCTCATGATCTGCCTCAGGCACCGCTGTGTCCATCGTCAAGGAGGCCACTGATCGAGATCTGCCAGCGCTGCGGCGGTTCACTTCCTTGTGTTGATGAGCAAGCACTGCCGGACTGGTTCGCCTGAAATATTCGCTGCCAGAAGATCACCATGAATTTTACATGAAACGTTTGGGCTGACGTGGTTTTATAACGGTCGAATACTGTAAAACGAGTTGCGTGAGTTGCGATAATACGTTGCTTTAACGAGAGCCGGACTGGCCGGCTCTCGGACCAACTTTTGCCCTTGCGACCGACGCGAAATGCCGACCGCGAGCTCGACACGAGAGCAAACAACCTGCTATCCTTGATGCGATGGAAGCGCACACAACATATACGAGGTCTGTGATTGGCTCAAATGCTAGGGTTGCGGTGAGCAAACCGCGTTTGCTGGCAGCGTGCTGCCAGCATATCTTTTGTCACAAGTTTCCTGTAGAATATAATGTCCATCTGATTTTGCAGGGCATGATTGTTTCTATTACGTATCTATGCGAGCGACGAACAACATATACCTGCAATACCCCATCGAGCGTGAGCAATTCGTGCATGTGGAGAGCGGCAGATGCATGACACGCTTTGCTCACACTCGATCGGGTATTGCAGGTATACGTTGAATGGGGTTCGTCCCGCTTGCTGCTCACTTCGGTGCTTGCGACCGGGGCTCGTCTCTGTGCGTTTGTCAAATCGGGAGCCGGGTGGTCCGAAGGGGGATCCATAGCAAACCCAAGTGAGGCCGCGCGGCCCGCGCTTGTGGGGCTGACCTGACCGGGACCTGTAATCGCCCGCGAAGGACGCAAACAATGCGTTTGGGCCGCAAGAAAACGGCCTGGACCGGTTCCCGCCCACGAATTAAACTTTTTTGCTTTGCAGAGACCGACCGCCGCACTGGACGCTAACGAAATCCCCCATGGACTTCTCGGAAGTCTGACCGCACAACATTGAGCATTACAGCGCACGGACTGATTCGGGTTTTGTGGGCATTCGCGGACCGAATGCGGGCCGCAAAAAGTGTCGAATTGGCCACGGTGAGTCCCACATATTTGGGTTCGGCGATTGTCCCAAGTTGTTGGGACAGTCGGACCGGACCGCAAGTGGTCAGCGGTGTTCCGACCACCTGTCGTGCGGTTGCACCTCGAAGGAGGAGGGCCGCGGCCGCGGGGTTTATGGGGAGGGGTGGGACCGACAGACGACGGGCCACGGATGCGAGGGAATGTAAACTGCGGGCGGCCCACGTGTGAGGCTCCACTGCTGAGTCACTTGGAGAATGTATCATACGGCCCACCCACGTTTCTGGCTCGGCCGCATGAAGCCCTCCACGTCTTCTCCACGTTGCGGTTGCGCGGTTGCGCGGTTGCGCGGTTGCGCGGGGAAAAGCAGCAGCGGATCATCATTCAAATCTTACCGAAAACTACAAGTGGTCGCGGATGGCGGACCGCCTGCGGACGAGCGCTAACTTGGGATTTGTAGAAAAGGATACGGTAGGGCTAGGCTCTCCATTTACATGACGCTGTCAACATGGAAGCCTGACACGTGGGTTTACGTGTCGTGTACTGAACGTTGTATGCTACGGTACAGTACGGAGCACAGCGTGGCGGGTGGTACGTACCGGAAAAAGACCTCCAGCCGGCCCTTTTTTTCCACGCGGTCCAGCCATCCTTCGAGCCGCTCCGCAACCCCGAGCGGCCGTGGCGGCCGGCCATTCGCCAACTCGTCCGCAGATCCGCAGGTCCGCAGGTCCGCAGGTCCACATACGCAGATCCGCCGTCCG
>JAADYH010000570.1:0-18238 GCA_023338125.1 Phytopythium aichiense | reverse complement strand
CCGAAGGTACATAATTGGCGAAAGTAGCGTGCGCCACTCCATCGGCGGCGACCCAGGACGGCGCCTAGGGGAAGAGCTTGGGCGGTCCCGTGATTGGCTGGCGCCGCGGTTCATAGTGAGGCCCAGTGAGCTCGGAGGACTGGTGGTGGGAACCACCAATTCGCGGGCGGGGCTCCGCGGCGGGTTGCTGGCCGCCAAGTTCCAAATTGCCCGCAGGTTTCGTCGTAACTTCCCTGAAGGTGAGCGATTTGCGCGCCGATCGGGGGCCGCCTGGATCCTGGGTGGCCCCTTGTATGGCTCTGCTGAGTAGCGAGCGCGAGGGCTGACGCGCGTGGTGGTCTGCGGCGCAGTTGATCGAAAATGGTGAAGCACAACAACGTCATCCCCAATGGCCACTTCCACAAGGACTGGCAGCGCCGCATCAAGACCTGGTTCGACCAGGTACGCGACTCATGAGTTCCCCCCTGCAGGGGCCGCGCCTCCAGTCGGTAGTAGCAGTAGCAGCGGCAGCCAGGCACACAGGCAGCGCGTCCGATCAGGCGCGGAGACGGCGCGCAGGGCTTGGAGATGGTGTCCAGGACAGGGCCAAGACGCAGGACCACTCGGCTACTGCTGCTACTGCCGCTGACTGGGAGGCGCGCCCGGCCGCCGGCGACGCTCACTCACCGCCCGCGTCTTCTCCCCACAGGCCTCGAAGAAGAAGACTCGCCGTCTGAGACGTAAGGCGAAGGCTGCCGCCATCGCCCCTCGCCCGGCGGCGGGCCTGCTGCGCCCGGCCGTGCACTGCCCGACGGTCAAGTACGCGTCCAAGGTGCGCGCGGGCAAGGGCTTCACGCTCGAGGAGCTGAAGGAGGCCGGCATCAACCGCAAGCAGGCGCTGTCGATCGGCATCGCCGTGGACTTCCGCCGCACCAACAAGTCGGTCGAGTCGCTGCAGGCCAACGTGCACCGCCTCAAGGCGTACAAGGCCAAGCTCGTGGTCTTCCCGCGCAAGAGCGTCAACAAGCCCAAGAACGGCGACTCGGCCCCGGAGGAGACGGCCAACGCCGTGCAGCACACGGGCCCCATCTTCCCGATCGCCCGCACGACCGTCAAGTCGACGACGGCGGTCATCACGGAGGAGATGAAGACCAAGAGCGTGTACGCCCAGCTGCGCGTCGCCCGCGCGGACGCCCGCATTGTCGGCAAGCAGGCCAAGCGCCTCGCCGACAAGGCCGCCGAGAAGTAAGCGCCTGCGCGAGCTTGATCGCGAGCGGACGCGTCAGCCGGCGCGACCGCGGGAGCAGCGGCTCGCCGTTTAGGGACACTGTGGAACGTTGGAACAATAATACACTTTCACGGCACCGTGGAGGCGATTGTTGTGTTCGCTCGTCGAGTTCGTTGCGTCGCGGGGAGGACGAGATGGCAGCGTCCAAGTGGTGGTGGTGGTGTGCTGGGTGTCTTTTGCGTCGGTGGTTTGAACTTGAAGTGGCAGGCAATGCGGGTTGAATGGTGCCGTCTCGTGTTCATGGCGATGCAGATAACTTCCACCCCGACGATCAATCGCACCCTCGTGTGCTGAATTGAAAGCGATGGAGTGGTCAAGGTGTTCATTGCGTCGCGGTTCTCGCGTCTACACGTCCTATTCACAGAGCCCGTCGCGGACAGCGCGCACTTGTCTTCTCGCGCGGAGGGTCCAGTTCTTCCCAGGCCGGTCGCTGCTCACGCACGGCGGTCGCCCTCGAGCTCGAGGCGGTCGTAGTCGACGCCGTCCGCGTGCGCCAGCAGCGGCAGCTTCTCGGTGCCGTCGGCCGTCGGCGAGCGGTACCCGCGGTCCTCCATGTGCACCTTTTCCGGGAGCACACAGAGGAAGACGAGCACGAGCAGCTGGCTGGCGGCGGCGATCACGACGACCAACCACAGGTTGCTCCAGTCGACGCGCTTGGTGACCGGGTCGGGCACGATGCCGAGCGCCGTGACGACCGCCGAGGCCAGCAGGCCCGAGACGACGCCGCCGAAGTCCATGAAGGAGAGGAAGAGCGCGTACGTCAGCCCCTGCACGTCCTTGCCGGTCGGGCAGTAGAAGGTGGCGACCACGAGCAGCTGCAGCAGCGCGAGCTCGGCCGCGAAACCCGTGACGAACGCCTCGGCCGTGACGAAGGTGCAGACGGACACGGGCAGCGACGCGACGGGCGGCGCCAGCAGCAGGCGCGGCAGCCCCGCGGCCACGCAGCAGACGGTCGACAGCAGGAAAACCTGCCGCACGTTGCGGTTGGCGCACCACCGCGCGTAGGCGAGGCACGAGAGGAAGCGGCCGACCATCCCAGCGAGCGACATGTACTGCAGGCACTCGCGCGAGTTGTCGAGCAGCGCGTACATGTACTGGTACCAGACAGTGCCGTCGTCGGGCAGCGCGCTGCAGAGGAAGAAGAAGAGCATGGCTGGCAGCACCGGCGCCAGCGCGTCCATCTTGCGGCGGACGTCGCCCTTGAAGGCGCACCAGGCCACGCGGAGGGCCGCCCAGCGCGAGGCAAAGCGTGAGCGAAAGCGCTCGGCGCCGTTGTTAGCCGCCAGCCACTCGGCGCCGTTGTTAGCCGCCAGCCACTCGGCGCGGGCGTCGACGTCCGGGAAGACGCGGGCCTCGTGCAGGCCGAAGATGCAGACAAGTGCGGCCAGCAGGGGCAGCGCGGCGGTCCAACTGATGATGAGCTGCGGCGCGATCGCGCGGTCCTTGTAGATGGGGATGCCGAGCAGCAGCGCGATGACGGACGCGGCGTTCTTGGTGCTGTTGGCCAGCGACTGGACGCGCGCACTGCTCTTGCTGGTCGCGTCGCCCGAGGTGAGGTCCACGAGCAGGATGCCGAGCATGATCTGTGCAAAGGCCTCGCAGACGGCGTCCAGCAGCTTGACGGTGAAGGCGTCGGCCACCGAGCGCACGTACGTGCCGGTGAGCAGCAGCGCGAGCGCCGTGCCGAGCTCGCAGAGCACGATGTAGGGCTTGCGGTGGTAGCCGAGGACGGGGAAGCTGTCGGACACGAGCCCGTAGAGCGGCTTGAGGTTCCACGGGAAGAAGGTGACCGAGTAGTACACGGCGGTCGTGGCCGGCGGCATGTGCACCACGTCGAACAGCCACTCGCCGTACGCCGTGTCCGGGAACGTCATGATGAACGAGTGCAGGAAGTACAGCGCCAGCAGCCCCAGCGGCACGGCGGGCGCCGTCGCGAGCGGCGAGGAGCACGTCGGCATGGCCACCATGCCGCCCACTGACCGCGAAGTGGGGCTGATCACCCACTGGGCATACAAACGCCAAGTGATTGCCGTGCATTGCGTTTCGATGCCAGTCACGACACACAATGCAATGTTGTTCGATTTTCCTGCATCGCGCAGCATTCCGTTTCCGTCGCTGCGATTGGTCGAAACCCTGCCCGGCCGCCGACGCCAACCACCCACAGCCATTGCTCACTGTGAAGCACCATCCAAAGTTCGCCGACCGCCAATCCGCCGCTGCTGCTGCTGCTTGTGCTGCCGCTGGAGAGATGGCGCGCGACCCGTTCAACGTGGACGAGGCGGACGACTTTGACGACGGCACGCGCGCGGTGGCGTATGCGTCGGACAGCGCGAGCGGCGCGGACAGCGGGGATGAGAACGCGCGGCTGACGTCCTCGCGGCGGCGGCGGCTGGCTGCGGGGCGGTCCACGGGCGTCGCGGCCGAGCGCGCGTCGGCGCTGCGGGTTCAGAACTGGGACGCCGGCGCGCCGGAGGGCCGCGTGGTCAAGCGCAGCGAGCTGGGCCTGGCGCCTGCGGAGGACGCAGAGGACTCACCGGACGAGGACGCCATGGCGGACTGGTCGGACGCCGAGCCGTTCGGTGGGTCGGACCAGGAGGAGGAGGAGGAGGAGGAGGAGGAGGAGGGCAGCGACGAGGCTGAGGACGACGAGAGCGACGATGGCGGCGACGAGGAGGAGGAAGGCGCGGAGCAGCTCATCCGCGGGTTCGAGAAGGAGGACGCGGCGCAGCTCATGAGCGCGCGCGACCGCGAGAAGGTGGCGGAGAAGGCGCGGCACGTGCGCCACCAAAAGCTCGTCTGGGAGCGCTGCCTGGAGGTGCAGATCTACACGAAGCGTCTGCTGGCGGGCGCCAAGGCGGCGGCCGGCGCCGAGGACGCGCAGGACGACGAGGCCCGGCGGCAGGCGGCCGACCGGCTGTACGCGTGCATCGACGCGGTGGCGGGGCTGCAGGCCAAGCTGTGCAACACGCCGGAGCTGACGCCGCCGCCCGGCGCTGGCGCCAAGAAGCGCAAGCGGTCGAGCGACGAGCTGTGGGCCGACTTGTCGAGTGAGAACGCCGCCACGCTGCCGCAGTACAACGACATCTTGAACGCGTACTCGCGCAGGACGGACCTGGCCGCGGGTGCCAAGAGCGGCGGTCAGGCCAAGAAGTTCCGTGCCGTCAACCAGGACATCCTGGCGCAGGTCGAGGCCGTGCTGGTGGACCCGCAGCGCGTCAAACGCAAGGCGCACGCGCCGGCGGACCACGCGGACGCCGGTGGCCACACGAGCAACGAGGACGACGCGGCCGAGGACGCGCTGGACGAGCTCATGTACGACGACTCGGACTTCTACCAGCAGCTGCTCAAGGAGTTCATCGAGAGCGGCGGCGGCGCGCAGGACGCGCCGCTGCAGCGCGCGCACCGCAAGAAGCGCAAGGCCGTGAACCGCAAGGCCAGCAAGGGCCGCCAGCTGCGCTTCAACGTGCACCCCAAGCTCGAGAACTTCATGTTCCCGGAGCCGTACCCCAAGCCCGAGATGGACGTGGACGAGCTCTTCCGCTCGCTGTTCGGCCAGCGGCGCGCGTGATGCGGGGCCGGAGCGAGCCCGACCTAGATAGATGCCCTTCCATTTGATAACCAAGACAGTTTGTTGCTTCGACGTGCCTCTGCTCGCGAGTCTACCTAGAGCACGTCGTCCTCGTCCTCTTCTTCCTGCTGCCCAGTGACGAAGGCGTCCTTGAGCTTGGCCACCTCGGCCTCGATCGCCCGCGTCCGCGCGTCGTCCACGCCCGAGGCGCCGATCTTCTTGACAATTCCGACCAGCTGCACCGCCTTCTCCGCCACGTGGATGGCCGTCATCGCCCGGATCTTCTTGGCGCGCGTCGTGGCCGCCACTGCGCGGAATTCCTCGTCCGCCAGGTCCATCGCGGCGCTCGCGAGCACCACCGACGCGTCGATCATCTCCGCCCCGAGCGCGTCCAGGCGCTCGGGGATGCCGAACTCCCGCAGCCGCTGCACCTCGGCCGCGAACAAGTTGTTCTTGAACACCTTGTGCTTGAGCTTGACGGCCTCCTTCAGCAGCTGCGTGAACTTGTCAAGCAGCTCCGGCTTGCCCTTGGCCGCGGCGCGCAGCGTCAACGGCGCGTTCTCGATCTGCGCGCGCTTGGCCAGAAGCTGGCCCGCGTCCCGGTCCAGGAAGGACAACGCCCAGAGCCGGCCGTACGCCTTGCCAGCGTTTAGGCGCTCCTGCTCGCTGAAGTACCAGTCCCGCGTGTCCTTGTTCTTGATCAGCAGCCGGGACGACCACGTCTGAACCGCGTCCGTGCCGAGCGAGAGTCCCAACTCCTCCAGCTTGGGGCACACTTCGTTGTAGAACTGGATGGCCTCCGCATCCGTCGCCAGCGAGCGCGACAGCAGCTCGTCGATCAGCCGGACAACCTCGTCACGGCTCTCCACCAGCTTCTTGTTGCTCTCCTTCCGCGCCTTCTTCTCCAGCTGCTCGATCATGCTCATGCCCCCCATGGCCTTAGGCTTCTGTGACTCGTCGCCGAAAATGTCGTCAATGGCGCTCTCGGCCGCCGCCAGCTCGTGCGCCATCTGGTCTTCAACGGACCGCGTGACGCTCAGGTTGTCGCCCGCACTGCCGAGACTGCCCCGACTGCCTCTTCCACCCGGCATGCCCCCACTCGAGACTGAAGAGCGCATCACAAGAGCGGCACATGGTCAGAACCGCAGCCTTACGAGCAACGGAGCAAGTCGAGCGTTCACCTTGCTGGATTATCTGCTGGTGCTGCATCAGAATGCTGAAGAGCTGCTCCATGGACACCGGGGAGCCCGGTGGGATACCTTCTACAGGAGCCGGAGATGGTGGCGGCTGCAGCAGCACATGGAGCGTCAGCGTCAGACCAAAGCAGTCAACGGCAGCGGACTCACTCCTGCGTCGTTCGGCGACACGTCGTCCGGCTTGTCCAGCACGTTCGGGTCGACCTCGTCCGCCCTCATCTTGAGCTTGACCTGCTCGGCGGGCATCCCCATGTCCCGGAGCTTGAAGTACTTCTTGAACTGCGGGTCGTCCTTCACCAGCAGCGGGACGTACGGAGGCTGCGGCGCCACCGGCGCAACAGCGCTTGGGAACGAGATCGGGGGCAGACCGGCCAAACTGAAGCCGCCTCGCCCTGACGAGAACCCGACGTTGGCTGGCGGCTGCATCATCCACATGACAGAGCGAACTCGAATGAGTGAGCAAGCACAGCGGCAGAACAGCAGCTTCGCCACTCACGCCAGGGTCGTTCGGAGAGACTTTGCTGGGGGTGTCCAACAGAGCAGGGTCAACGCCGTCCGCCTCCATCTTGAGCTTGATCTGGTCCGTCGGCATGCTCATCGCCTTGAGCTTGAAGTACTTTTTGAACGCCGGGTCGTTGGCGACCGTCATCGGGACGTAGTCGCCCTCCGCCGGCTAGCAGCACGAGAGCAGACAAACACGTTAGAACCGCCGAGTGAGCTGAGACAGTCACCCAATCCACGGCAATATATGCATGGCATTCACGTACGCCCGGGTCGTTGGGTGAGACCGCTTCCGGTGTCTCCAGCAGCGCCGGGCTGACGCCTTCGGCCTCCATCTTGGCGCGGATCTGGTCGACCGGCATTGACATGTCCAGCAGCTTGAAGTACTTGCGGAAGGCCGGGTCGTCCTTGACGAGCGTCGGCGTGTACACCTTGGTCCCGGCGGGCATGAAGCCGCCGCCGCCGAGCGCCTGGGGGGCAGCCGGCATGTTCTGCGTCTTCTTCTCGAGATCCTGCAGCTTCTTCTGCAGCTCCCGGATCTCTTTCAGGTTGACAGGCGGCGAGTTGGACGCCGCTCTGGAGCGCACCGGCTCGGCGGTCTTGGTTTGGTCCGCCTCACGCATCGACATGAGCTGCGCGATCTGCCGCTGCAGCTTGTCAATGTCCTTGTGCGCCGACATGGTCTCGGCCTTGGCCGACAGGTCAAGCAGCTTCTTGATCTGCTGCGGGGTGAGCCCGGGCACCTGCAGCGCCGCCGTGCCCGCTCCAGACCGCCGTGCGGACGCGACGCCCAGTGGTGCCTGGCTCACATTCTCGCTCTCCGAGTCGCTCTCCTCCCCCGACTCGGACTCGTCCTCCGACTCGCTCTCCTCCTTCTGCATGCGCGCTGCCAGAGCGAGTGCCCACCATCGGTCAACACACATCTAGAGCCGCCGTTGCCTGCCACGGACCACTCACCAGAGATGCAGAACGCGCGGTGCGCCTTGGCGTGGCGCAGCTTGCACGTCTGAGGGCACGAGCGTGAGCGTTAGAGCCTCTCTCTACTCCACCGGCCTGTCGCGACGACGGAGCGCACCTCGCTGCAGTAGAAGGCCTCCTGGCAGATGGAGCAGGCCAGCGACGCGTTGGGCGTGCCGCAGTAGGCGCAGTCCTCGGCCGAGCCGCCGCTGAGCCGCCCGAAGCCCAGCGTGGACGTCAGGCGGCTCATGAGCTCGTCGTCGCTGTCGCTGTCCGCCATGGCGCCGCTCAGCCGCTCTACCGGGCGCCGAGGCCTGCAGGCTATTGATATCGCAGATTATAGCAGAACCGGGGCCTCCAGAGGCTGCAGCGGAGCCGGGAAGCCCGCCGGGGTTGCAGGATGCAGCGAGGTCGTGGACGTCCGTGGGCGACACGGGAATGGGCCGCTCGGCCGGAGCTTTCTGAAAATAGATGCGGAAACTCGCGGGTGGGTTCTGGGACAAAACGAGTCGGGTCGGGTCAGAAGACCCGGGTTTATTGTGGGTTCAATAGCGAAAGCAAGGTTTGAAAATTGGGTGGGCCGAACAACCCGTTGTCAAGCGGGCAGGTCGAACCCGCCCGGTGATCAGCACAGCAGCCCAGCGGGATGCTCGAAGAACGAGCTCTGCAAGCCCTGCACACTCCAAGTCAATGGTCCTCGCCCCTGCTCGCCAGCCTCACGCATTGCTGCAATTAATGCAGGCGGAGGCCTCGCGCTGCTTGGCGCCTTGGTGCTGCTGTGCGTCGGTGCGTCACGACAGGTTTGCCGTTGTTCCACCTTGAAGTTATGCTTGCGAGAGAATGCAGTATTTACGGAAACAGTCTCGAAAGATACGTTTATTTGGGTTCTGCACCGGCTGCGATTGCCTTGCACGAGTTGCAGCGTGACAGTTCAGTCGGGATCTTGCACTGAACATGGCGCTGAACACGCGGAACTGGGCATGGCGAGGCAAGACGAAGCTGTTGGAAGCCGCGGGGGAAACTTTGTGGTCTCACCCGAGAGACGCTGAAGCAAGTTCGAGCGAGGCAGTGCCCTGCAGAATCTGCCGTGACTCCATGTCCTTGATCCTTGAGTCGGTCTGTCTATCGGTCGGCAGTGCGGTGCTAACAGAGACGGATGAAGCAGGAGCAACAAAAGCAGATCAAACAAGGAGCTGTGAGCACACGAGCATTCCATTGCTGAGCTCGTCCATCCAACTTCACGAGCGCCGATACAAACACTGACCGGGTGGGGTCCGTCTACTGCGACGCGAGCCACTCCTGGAGGGCGGGCACGGACGTCTTGCAGTCGTCACTGAAGACGCCGTCCACGCCCATGTTGAAGAGCTCGAAGTACTCTTGCACCGGGTCGCTCGAGTAGTTGACGGCGAGGCGGTAGGCCTCATCGCGCATCGTCCACGTGTGCACCTTGAGGCCGGCGGCGTGCGCGTCGTCGATCAGCTTCTGGTACTCGTGCACGTAGAAGTCGGCGTCCGAGACCTTGCCGTCGTTATTGTAGTCGACAACGTTCCCGTCGGCGTCGAGCTCGGCGGCCGTCGCCTTGAGGAAGTAGCGCTTCCACGGGGACACGATACTGGCGTAGGTGGCCACCTCGGCGAGTCCCTCGGGCGTGACGAGGTACCCGAAGTAATCGGTGCGGCCGGCCACGGTCCAGTCGTACGGTCGGTCCGACGGCGCCTCGAAGATAACCTCGCCCGTGACGGGGTCCGAGTCGTAGCCGTCGATCAGCTGCACAAGCGTGATGTTGGTCTTTTCCTTGAGCTCCTTGAGGTTGCTCTGCTCGAACGACTGGATGAACACGGGGGCGTCCGCGTGGTTCCAACCGACGGCGTCGAGCGCGGCCAGCAGCTTGTCTTCGAGCGGGAGGCCCAGGTCCTTGTGGTACGTCGGGTGCTTGGTCTCCGGATAGATGGCGACCGTGCGGCCGACCTGGACCGACATGTTCTGCGCCAGCGCGATGACCTCGTCGAACGTCGGGATCTCGAACTGTCCGTTGTAGCCCTGGTCGCGCTCCGACAAGGGCTGGATGGCGCGCAGCGTCTTGATCTCCGCGAGCGTGAAGTCGCTCACCCAGTAGCCCTCGGTCAGGATGCCGTCCAGCGTCACGTTCTTGAGGCGGTCGGCGAACTCGGGGTGGTCCGCCACGTTGGTCGTGGCCACGATGTTGGGCTCGTGGCGGCAGACGAGCACGCCGTCCTTGGTGGACACGAGGTCGGGCTCGATCACGTCGACGCCCGTCTGGATCGCCAGCGTGTAGCCCTCCAGCGTGTGGTCCGGCAGGTACCCGGGAGCCCCGCGGTGGCCCACGATGAGCGTTCGGTTGGTCGCGAGCGGGGTCAGCGTCGACGGCGTCGTCGTCGTCGGAGCGGGCGTCGAGCTGCCGTCCACGCACGTTTCGGCCGTCGCCAGCCCCGCGAGGGCCGAGAGGAGGGCTCCAGCGCACCACACGTTCACCATGGCGGATGGAGGAGGGTGCCGAGTGTCTAGGAACAAAACAGGAAGTGGGCGGCTGCAGATCCCGTGCGTCGGACGCAGAGCTTCCTCCGCGACAGCCTCGCCCATGGGATGGGATGCGACTGAGCGCTCGAAGAGGTCACGCGGCTCCCACTACCGGCCAAGGGCGAATCTGATGCGAGTGCAGCGCCGGACGCGCCTTCAGTTCGCCCGGAGCGTATCAGACGCGGGCTTGAACTCGTGCGGGAGCTGCCAGTGCAGAGACCGAGCGGCGCCGGCTCTGACGCACCGACAGCCTCACTCGTGCCAAACAAACTAACGCGACTAAAGCGATCGGTCGGCACGAATAAAGCGATCGGTCGGCACGAATCTCGGCGAGATTCCGGCCGTCACCGTGACGTGGATCGGCGGTGAATCTCGCGACTGGTTTTGGTCAACACTTTGACGCATGCGTGGGACTCGAACGGCGGCGAACGTCGAGAGACGGTCGTCAACAACCTCGTCATCGACAACTTCATTAGCGACAACCTGCTCACCGCTTGCGAGTCACTGACAGTCACTGACGAGTCACTGACGACTCCAATCGAACATGAGATTCATCTTCTATATGCACGCAGCCTCGACTCTCGCGGAGCTTCACAGGAACAGCAGCGAGATCAGTCCGACGAGGCGGAAGCCGGCGTTGAGCGCCACGAGCAGCAACCCGCTGGTCCACGGCGTCCGGTCCAGCAGGCTGCGTGAGGCCAGCACAGCGAGACCGGTCGTCGACGTGCATGTCGCTGTCGGGTAGCACGAGATGGAGTCCACCCGCGTCCAAAAGAGGTTCATCATGGCCTCGAAGCTGTACTTGAAGGGCGAGAGGAACTCGAGCCAGACGAGGTAGTCGCGGATCGACTTGGGGTTCACGAGCACGCCGCCGAGGATTAGCATCGGGATGAGGATCACGAAGCCGATCGGCGCCACCGCACCCGTCCGCCTCGCGACGCACGAAATCATGTACCCGAATCCCACCGCAGTGGATGCCACGAGGATGAGGATCACGGCCAGGTAGAAGAAGAGCTCTGCGCCGTGGCCAATCCCCGCCATGAAGTACGCCGGGAGGAGGAAGAAGAACGGCTGCACAATCTGCTGGGGCAACTCCGTCAGGTTCTTGGCCAGGTACCAAGAGACGGCGGGATACAGCCCGGCTTGGTGCTCTCTCTCCACGACTGCCAGCTCGGCCGGTACTGTCAGGAGCTGGCCGACGGCATTCATCATCACCATGACGATCGTGAAGACGAAGAAGATGCTCGAGTAGCTCTGCAAGCCGTACTGATCCATGTCCGGCTGCAGATAGACGAGTCCAACGATCACAGAGACAATCATCGGCTGGATGGTCAGCATCCGCAGCGTCACCTTCTTGTCGCCAGCGATCCGAGCGACATTTCGATGCGCAAGGACTGCCAAGTCGTGCAGTGCTCGGATTGTACCCGACGGCTTTGTCGGTAGAGAGTGCGGTGCCTTCTCCAACTCACGGCCGAATGTGCTTCCAGCGTCGAGAACAGACGCGAATTGCGGCGGGAGCGTTGCCTTGAAGGCCTCCGAGTGACGAAACGCTTCCCACGCTTGGGTGAGTTTCGTGATGCGAACGCGATCGGTATCACTGGCGATGGTGCCGCTTACACTGATAGGCTCAGGGTGTTCATCCCACACGAGCGATGGCAGCGCTGGAGCCACCGAAAGCTGCGCCAACAAGTGGTCGGCCGCACTGAAATACGGAGGACAAGGGTACCCGAGCTCAGTAAAGTACCCGACGGCACCTGACGCTGGCCCGTGATACACCACCTTGCCTCCAGCCGCGAGCAGCACCACCTTGTCGAACAGCGCAAACACTTCCGAAGACGGCTTGCTGATAGCGGCAACGACGGTCTTGTTGCCTCTTGACGCGATGTGCTTCAGCTGCGACACGATGGAAGCGGCTGTAAAGCTGTCGAGTCCCACCGTCGGCTCGTCGACGAGCAGGATGGAGGCGTGGCCCACGAGCTCTGACGCGATCGCAAGTCGTTTCTTGAGTCCGACGGAGATAGTGGCGATGGGCGAGTCGCGAACTGAATCGAGTCCGTTCTCTCGAAGCGCGCGGTCGACTTGTAGCTGAAGTGCAGAGGGGGTGGTGTGCGACGCGCGTAGCCTTGCTTGGAACAAGAGGTGCGTGCGCACTGTGAGCGCTGGAATGAAAAGGTCGTTTGACAGAACATATCCCACGTGGTGCCGCGCCTGCGCCTTGGTCAATGGCAACCCGCCGGCTGTGACTGTCGATTCCGGGCTCAGCCCAGCCGGCGCGCGACCAGCGAGGACGTCTAGGAGTGTCGTCTTGCCTGCTTGGAGCGGTCCCAAGACGACCAGCAGCTCTCCCGGCGCCACGAACCCATCGACGCTGCTCAGGATCGGCGGTGTGTCGTCCGCGGGCTTCTTCTTGGACTTGGCGCGCGCTGCGACGGTGACGCCGCGCCACTCGAGAGGGAGCGCAGCGCTGTGCTCCTCCGCGAGGACGGCGATCCCCGTGTGCCTCGCCTCGGGCCTCAGCGGCGTCTTGGGCGTCTCGGAACGCAGGAAGACGCCGACGTCGTCAGTCATATCGGCTCTGCGACTAGTGGGAGATGCGGTCGTGGCGATTGTCTGGAGACCTGCGAGATGGCGAATGACGATCCCCTGAGCGGCGCACATGAAGCCAGTCGGAAACAGAAGCACGCGCAGTTTTTTGCCGGTTGGAGTAATCGACAGCAGAGTGATGGTCGCGCGTCACCTTCTGTTGATGCTCATCGGTTTGATTACATCTGCGACTTGCGCGCGTCCACCATCACTCCCACGCTGACCGACCTCCACTTCTGTGTTCATTGACCGCTGGGCTGGGCGATGGACTCGGCGTCCGACCCCGCGAGGGCATTCATGTCACTGTTGACACCGAGGAACAGGTAAGTATTCGTGGCGCCGACGCGCTCTGGTCGAGCGACCAACAGATTGGCCACGGCTAGGGCACACAAACTTGCGGGCGGGGCTATCCGCGACTGGGCTTCATGGAGGCGCACGCTTCGTGAAGGGGGATAGCCATGTAAAAAGAAGAACGCTGCAAAACTAACAGGTGCGAGCCACCGGCACACGGCCAAGCACTCACGGAGCGTCCAGCGCGTGCGAGGTCCTCGACTTCCTCCTGTCGATCGTCCCCGATCGAGTCCGTCCTCGCTTACTTCTTGCCCTTCTGCAGTCGCCCGTTCATAACAAGCAAACAACACGAGTCAGTCCGAGTGGCATCAACCGCAGTCACATGCCCGAGCTCGCACCTTCTTCTTCCTCTTGGACTTGCTCTTGCCGGACTTCTTGGGCGCCGCGGCGGACTGCTGCTGCTGCTGCTCCGCCTCGTTGTCGTCGTTGTCGTCATTGTCGTTGTCGTCGGCAGCGTCGTTCTCGTCCGCCGCGTCAGTCGAGCTTTCCGTCAATGTGAACGCCGACACCACGAGCGCTTCGTCGGATGAAGCGACGATCGGGGACTTCTCGTTTGCCGAGGGGGACGCCGGCTTGGTCTTGGGCTTAGGCGGCGACGGATCGACCCGCGCCGGCTCGGTCGGCACCGGTGCGCTAGCATGAGAAGCGGCGACGTCCGCAGGCTTGAAGGGCGACCCTGCCTTCTCCTTGGCGGGGCTCGCCGCTTTCTGCTCGGCGTCGCTCACGGGCTTGACTGGCGACGGCGACGGCGACGGGGTCTTGTCGGAGTGTAGCTCGAGCAGGTCGACGCTGCCGACGACGGCCTTCTCAACCGGCTGCTGGCGCGGAGGTGACAGCGGCTTTGTGGGCGCGAGCACCACCGGCGCGACGGGCTTGGCGACGTCCTCCGGCCGCTTGCCGTTCGTGACTGGTGCCGTGGACGCCGTGGCGGGCGTCTTGTACCCGAGCGCGCTGGCCTTCTGGGCCATGGTTTGCTCGAAGCGCTGCCTGCTCGAGGGCCGTCAACATTCCACCAGTTACACATTGCCTGTTGAAGAGCCGAGCGAGACATCCAAGCGCGAGCGACACGTACGCATCCTTGCCCTTCTTGGGCAGCAGCGCCTCGTGGCCGTCGAAGCGGTCCTCCTCCTTGGACCCGCAGCAGCCCATCGTGCTTCTCCCTGCGGGGCGATCTAGCGGTGCACTGAGCGAAGCCGATGAGCGAGCGAACTTGCGGTGCACCGAGCGAGGTGTGGGCAGGCAGCGGCAGGCAGTGAAGTGCGGGGGCGGATGGAGTGGATCGCGGCGCGAGCTGCTGCTTCCGTGAGCTGCTTCCGCGATCTTTTCCGCTTCTCTTGCGCATAAAAGAACCGCCCATCTCTGGGATAAAAGAACCGCGATGTGTCCCACAATAAATTTGAAGTCCTTTTTTGACCAATAAGAAATAGGACGATTTCGTTCAAGTTCATTCGACCACAACTAAAAATGGATCGTAATGCAAAAAAAAAACGACCATCTTTTGTGATAGAGTCTGCCATCACATTTCATACCTCTCAGATAGAGTGATTTGTTGGAGTCCTATTATAGAAATTTATATCAATAACAAAATGAAGTACAATACACTGAGTCTTTTTATGTGTACCACTATGGCACTACGAGCGTGGCAGACTGTAGTGGCCCTATCGATATTTATCCCAAATGACGAGAAATCCCAATAATATGGAAAGGAGGCAATGATTTCGAACCATTATTTGTTTTTAATTTTTTATCTTCATTTTTGTCTGATTCAGAAGTCAGTTTACGTTTATATTTTAGAGAATTACTGTCAGAATTGAATTTATTAATGCGTCACATATTTGTCAACCAATTGGTCAATTCTGTCATTTTGAATTTCTGCATGGTCGCGGTAATGAACCGGTGATGTAACGGTTTCATGTCGGAGGAGATTGATCGGTAAATGGTGTGTAAAATAGAGGGCAGATGTGAAATTTATCAGTGGTTGGATCAGAGCAGAATGGATGCTATTCACCTCAACTCCTGCAAGTTGAAGTGCTGGAACCACTTGGTGCCATCGACAGGTCACGCTTGGTGCGTTGTGGTTGGCATGAGAAGCAGCGACAGCAGGCCGATGAGTCGGAAACCGGCGTTGAGCGCCACGAGCAGCAGACCGCTGGTCCACGGCGTCCGGTCCGTCAAGCCGCGACCGATCAGCACGACCGCACCGCTCGTCGACGTGCAGGTCACTGCCGGATAGCACGAAATGGTGTCCACGCGGGCCCAGAAGAGGTTCATCAGCGCCTCGAAGCCGTACTTGAAGGGCGAGATGTACGCCAGCCACACCCAGTAGTCGGGGATTGCTTTGGGGTTCAGCAGCGTGCCGCTGAGCAGGAACATGGGGACGAGCAGCGCGAAACCGATCAGCATGACGGCATTTGTGCGCCTCGCGACGCACGAGATCATGTAGCCGAAGCCGGCGCCAGCGGAGCCCACAAGCATGAAGATCACGAGCTGGTAAAAGAACAAGTCCGCTCCGTGGCCGATGCCAACCAAGAAGTACGCCGGCAAGTAGAAGAAGACGGGCTGCACGATCTGCAGGGGGAGCTCGGTCACGTTCTTGGCAAGGTACCACGACGCGATGCGGTACATTCCAGCCTGGTGCTCTCTCGAGACAAGAGCCAGCTCGCGGGGCATGTTTGCGAGCTGATCGCGGGCGTTGACCATGACCTGGAACGCAGTAAAGACGAAGAAGACGCTCGAGAAGGTCTGCAACCCGCGCTGGTCCATGTCCGGCTGCAGACAAATCAGTCCAATGAGCACAGAGACAACCAGCGACGGCACGGCCGTCATCCGCAAAGCTGACTTGTCGCCGATGATCCGAGCCGCCGTGCGACGTAAGAGCGTCGCAAACTCGTACAGAGTGTCGCCCAAATCGAAAGGCGAGCGAGCAGCGGGGACTTGAACGGGTTCGTACTCAACTTGGTCGGCTGACGTGCAGACTGCTGCTTGAAGTGTAGCAGCGTATGCGCTCGAATGGCGGTACGTCTCCCATGCCTCGACAAGTGCTTCAAGTTGAGAGTGGTTGGCACTGGAGTCATCAGGAAGGCCATTTGGGAAGCCGATCGATCGTGACGGGCCCGCGGACACCTTCATCAGCATGAAGTCGGCTGCTCCGTAGTACATCGGGCACTGGTACCCGTGCTCACCGAAGTATGCCACAGCGGTTGCGGGCGGTCCATGGTACACCACCTTTCCACCAGCTGCGAGCAGAATGATCTTCCCGAACAGCATGAAGACCTCAAACGATGGCTTGGTGATCGCAGCGATGACAGTCTTGGCCCCACGAGTAGCCACGTCCTTCAACTGGGAGACAACATCCACTGCCTCGAAGTCGTCCAATCCGAGCGTGGGCTCATCGACCAAGAAGATCGAAGCGTCCCCAAGCAATTCGGAAGCGATGGCGAGGCGCTTCTTTTGCCCAACAGAGAGCTCGCCGATAAGCACGTCGCCAACTGCGTCAAGGCCATTGGCACGAATCACACGGTCGACTTGCTGCTGGCACATCTGCTCCATGTTTGGACGACGAAAGCGGGCGTGGAAAAGGAGATGCTCGCGAACCGTGAGCGACTCGTAGAAGAAATCATCCGAAGCGAGAAAGGCCACGTGCTGATGCGAAGCAGCCGGGGTCAACTGCTGGCCGTTGATCGTGACGGATGAGTCTCGGCTCAGACCGGTGCATACACGGCCAGATAGGACGTTCAAGAGCGTCGACTTGCCAGCTCCTGCCGGCCCCATGACGACCAGCAGCTCTCCAGGTGCTGCGAGACCGTTGACGCCACAGAGGATCGGTGGTTCATTCTCGACTTGGGTCTTCTTCTTGGGCTTGGCTTGTCTTTCGAGGGTGATGTTGCGCCACTCCAGCGAAAGAGCAGCAGGCGCAGTGTCTTGCTTCTCGCCGATGATGTTGACCCGGACAGCAGGCGACTTGGGTGTGTCAGCGCGCGAGAACTCGGATCTGCCGAACGTCATCCTGGCTCCGTCGCGCGTGTGGTGTGGACTGCGTGGAGTGTCTGCAATGTGAAAAGTCTACAAATGACAGACATTGTCGACGTTGTGTGGACGGAATTCAGTTCAATCCGAGAGTAATCGCATTGCGAAAGTGATCACTCTGATGGTGTTTGTTGCGGCGACAGTTTGACTTACAATTTGTATGTGTTGACGCGAGAGGAGATGTTGATGCACGAACGGAGCAGAATGAATGTCGCCGGCTCACCTCACAACATCCAAGTTGAAGAGCTCGACAAGAGAGAGGGAAGCGCTGCAACCTTGCCGAGTAATAGATAGCCTCGGCATTGATAAGTTGCGATCAACACGCTACATCTAATCTACATTACGAGCAGCGACAGCAGGCCGACAAGGCGAAAGCCGACGTTGACCGCCAACAGCAGCAGGCCGCTGGTCCATGGTGTCCGGTCGGTCAGGCCACGGCTCGCCAGCACTTGCAGGCCGTTGGTCGTCGAGCACGCCGTCGACGGGTAGCACGATATGGTGTCCACGCGCTCCCAGTACAGGTTCATCACCGCCTCGTAGCCGTACTTGAAGGGCGAGATGTACTCCAGCCAGTACCAGTACTTGGGGACCGACAGCGGGTTGACGAGGACACCGCCAAGGATGAGCATGGGGATCAGGATCGCGAAGCCGATCGGCGTGACGGCCTTCGTTCGCCTGGCGACACACGCAATCATGTAGCCGAACCCCACGGCAGCCGAGTTGACGAGGATGAGGACCACGAGAAGGTAGAAGAACAGGTCAGCGCCGTGCCCGATGCCGACCATGAAGTACGACGGAACGAGAAAGAAGACCGTCGGCACGATCTGCTGGGGAAGATCGACCACATTCTTGGCCAAGTACCACGACGCGATATGGTACAGCCCCGCTTGGTGCTCTCGCACCGCAATCGTCAAGTCGGGAGGCGTCGCTGCGAACTGTCCGCGGGCGTTCAGCATCATCTGGGCGACGTTGAAGACGAACAGCACGCTCGAAAGGCTCTGCATGCCGAGCTGGTCCATGTCCGGTTGGAGGTAAATCAGTCCGATCAACACCGATGGGATCAGATGCGGCAGGATCATCATCCGCAACGCAGCCTTGTTGCTGGTGATGCGAGCCACATTGCGCTGTGCAAGCGTCGCAATCTCGTGGATGGTGCTCGATACAGTGGACGTTGAGCCTGACAGCGATGCATGTGGGCCTTTCATCGACTCTCGGTCGACTTCATAGCCGGGCTCGAAGACGATCGAAGCT
>JAADYH010000057.1:0-47127 GCA_023338125.1 Phytopythium aichiense | reverse complement strand
TGGGGCGCCGCAGATCAAGACGAGCGTGCAGATCGTCGAGGAATACCCGCTGGTAGAGCATGACTCTGCGTCTTGGTGGTGTTTGCGCTTCATTGCCTGGTGTTTCGCTGTGATACACTCCGCGCACTCTCGACCTGCGAGCACGCGAGTTTCGAAATGAGAACGAACACGATCTCGAGTTTCCTCGGACACCGACTGACGGCTCTG
Organism: Phytopythium aichiense; assembly: GCA_023338125.1. Classification (NCBI taxonomy): domain Eukaryota; phylum Oomycota; class Peronosporomycetes; order Pythiales; family Pythiaceae; genus Phytopythium; species Phytopythium aichiense. Next base: position 46,920 of record JAADYH010000057.1, on the reverse strand, counting down.
GGATAGGACAGAGAGTTCCTTCTGATACGAGCGAGTGGACGGCCAACGGGTCGGTGAACGTTGGCACGAGCAGCTCCACTGGAGACGTGCGCATTCAAGCGGCTCTGCGTCGGACGAGTTCGTCCGGGTCATTATCGAATATTTGCCAATGAACAGCCTCTGGGAGTGAGCTGGCACGGGCTTGATTCTTGGAAGGCATTGATGACAGCCAGGTGTCGCCAGCACCTTGTCGCCGACACCTTGTCGCCGACACCTTGTCGCCGACACCTTGTCGCCACCCCATTTCCAGCTTGCTGATTGGCGTGGCGCTGGTAAAAATGCTCTAATGAGGTCGCTGCCCGCGCCACGGACTTCAACACGCGGGCGGCGGCCCGAGCGCCTCGACAAGCTCCTCGCTCACTCGGCGTTTTCCAGGATGGTGGAGAGACGTATGGAGAGACCCTTCTCCTCAACGAGTCGACGGCCTCCCGACACCAGCAACGCCCAGGACGAAGAGAAGACCCGAGCCTTCCACGTGCTGCACAACGCTGGCGCGACTCGCCACCTCCGCGGCCATCGACCAGTCTGCATGCGAGAACCAAGCGTGCATCCTCAACCTGGCCACGAACGGGAGGCGCGCGTGAGATCCAAGCGCGACTTCTACGCCTCCGACGCAGAGAAGAGGCTCGCGAGCGCGCTGCATGCCGCCACGTGAAGAAGAGTTCCGGACGATCGTCTTCGCTGCGCCACCCAGTGTCTCGAGCTGCAAGTGTGTCGGCCGACAAGCACCGACGAGTTACCTGTTTGTTCTGGACTGTGGTAATCTCAGTAGTGTTTCATTTTTTTTCCCAAAAACTTGCCATTTTACATGCGGAAATATCATGATTGCTGAAAACATTTTGGAAGCCTCTCGCCACCACTGTGAGATGCAAGCCGTTGGCGATGCGAGTGATGCGAGCGCGCCGTCGCTTCCCTCTGGAGGCGCGGCGCTGCACGGGGAGACGCTCCCGGACGCGGACGGCGAGCTGGACGAGTCGTCAACCGAGATCCGGCGCAACTGGAGCCCGGAGGTGCTGCTGGCGCTCGCCAACATCTACAAACGCGTGGTGCTAGAGAACCCCGAGACGAGCCGCCTGGGCATCCTGCAGCTCGTGTACGAGGAGTTCAAGCGGGGCCCGGACTGCGCCAACCGGTCGCGCAAGGCCGTGGACGACAAGCTGTACACGATGAAGCAGATGTACCACTTCATCATGAAGATGAATGGCAATTTCAAGCCTGGCTACCGCAAGAGCGTACCCACGTGGTTCGAGCTGACCAAGCAGGAGCGCCGTGCCGTTCGGTAGGGCCGCGCTCGCGTTCCACGTGCTTCTCATGATGATGATGCCTGCCGGTTGATTGGTGGGCTTACTCGTTCGCCTGCTGTCGTAGGTCGCTGCACCGCGTGCGCACGCCCAACATAACGCTTGAGGTCTTCCGCGTGCTCGACAGCGTGCTGAACCCCAACCCGACGGCGCTGATCGAGTCGGACGACGGCGCCGCGCAGTCGCCGACCAGCGTCATGTCCAGCAGTGCCGCCGCGGCGACTCCCTCGGCAGCCAACATCCCGGACGTGGTCGACGCCAAGCGCAACTGGAGCGACGATGTGACGCTGGAGCTCGCCAAGGCGTGGAACGCCGCCAACCAGCAACACCCCGAGCTGCGCGGCGCGATGCTCAGTCACCAGGTGTACAACGCCTTCATGGCCACGGTCGGCTTCTCGAACCGCACGCGGAAAGCGGTCGATGACAAGATGCACTCGATGCGCGAGATGTACCGCTTCGTGCGATTGTACGAGATGCAGCGCGAGGAAGGAGAGGACAAGCCGGCGTGGTTCGACCTGACCAAGAAGGAGCGCCGGGAGATGCGAGCACGGTACAAGATCCGTGTGCCCAACCTCTCGCGGGAGGTGTACGACGAGATCGACCAGGTCATGTCGCGCTCGAGCTTCGAACCGGACGAAGACGAACACTCTGCCCCGCCAGCCGTAGAACTGCTGGGCGTGAACCCTTCGCTCTCGCTGCCGCCAAGTACTGTTCAAGTGACCGAAGGGAACGCTACAGCGCTGCCGCTCCCCTCCGCACTATCCATACCACCTCCGTCTCCCAGACAAGTCAGCAGCGTGGTCGCACCTCAAACGAGCAGAGCGCCTCAAGTGAGCACGGTGTCTGCTTCACTTCAGCTGAGCGGAAGCGCACCAAACCAACTATCGAATGGCATGCAAGAGGACACGAGTCGCACCGACACAGCTTCGACCGCAACTTCGGCTGAAGCGACTGCAGAACCCGGATCCAAGCGGCGAAGACTGCAACCCGAGCACGACGCAGCCAGTGCTCCAGAACCTCTGGACGCAACTACTGCGGGATTCCTGATCGAGCAACTGCGCCTGATGCACGAGCAGGACCGGGAGGAGCAGCGGCGGCAGCACGCCGAGCAGATGGCGGCGCTGCGCGAGATCGCGGACCTGCTGCGGCAGCGGCCGTGACGCACCACCGCCCTGCAGCTTTCTCCCACGCAGACGGTTGTGAATAATATGAGAAGGAAGTGTCGGCACTCCACTCAACCATGTCTTCATGTTCGCGGTGCCATCATGTCCATGGTCAGTTCAAGATGAAATGATGAAAATATCCGCTCGTTAGACTGTGTCCAGATCATAGTGTCCTATTTCAACATCAAATGCTGGAATTACAACTTCCAGGATTCAGTGCACGCTCGATTGATCCGGACACAACAGGCAGCGCTCCCCAGCATTTGCGCCGCACATATCTCCAGCATGGAGGACGGCGGCGACTCGGCGCGGCCAAGCCGCCTGATCGGCGAGAAGGACGTGCTGGCGGCCATCTCGAGCGAGTTTCTAGACGACGGCGCACCCCGTCGAGACGCGGCGCCGGCCGTCTGCGCGGGCCAGGTGCTCATGACCACGTTCCGCTTCCAGTTCGAGCCCGACCCGCGCGACTTGGTGCGCGCGCAGCGACACCTTCTGGGCCGCCGCGAGGACGAGGTCGCGAGCTTCTTCCTCGTGCCGCTGGGCTGTATCACGGCCGTCAAGAAGAAGGGCTCGGTCATCGAGCTGCTCACCAAGGACCTGCGCCAGCTCAGCTTCCGCTTCGACGCGGACGAGATCACCAAGATCTTCACGGTGCTGACGACATACGTATTCCCCGACAAGATCGACTATTTATTCGCCTTCTATCACAGGTAGCGCGTCGTCTATACAGGTTTGGGCTGCAGCTCGACGCTCACGTTCGTTGGATGTGGTCTGCTGTGTCGGTCGGCCAGGCTGTCTAAGGGTGTGGTCGAAGAGCAGGCGCTGCTGCCGTGCACCATGGACTGGGACGTATACGATGCCCAGCGCGAGTGGGAGCGCGAAGGCGTGTTCGAGAATGGCAAGTGGCGCGTCTCGTACTGCAACGACGGCTTCCGCGCCATTGAGACGTATCCGGATCTGATCGTGGTGCCGTCCAGCATCGACGATGAGGTGAGTGCGTTTGGTATTGCCGCCGTCGTGCTGCTCGCTTCGGCGCGTGCGGGGTTCCAAACCATGATGATACGTGCTGTCATCCATAACTGTAGGTTCTCGTGGACGCCATGAACTTCCGCTCAATCGGCAGGATCCCGTGTCTTTGCTGGTTCAATAAAGCCAACGGGGCCGTCATCTGCCGCTCGAGCCAGCCAAAGGTAATTCGGTGGCTTCTGTTGATCTCCTTGTCGATCGCGTTTGACCGAATGCACGCGTAGATTGGCATGTCCAAAGCTACTTCTCCTGCCGACGAAAGTCTCGTGGCGGCGATTGCCGCGTCGAGTTTGTTGCGGGAGTTTCTCCACATCATCGACTGTCGTCCCATGTCCAGTGCTCTGGTACGATTAGCTTGCTATTCGGTGTCTGCAGTAGTCATCGTTGCCTGACGCAATGAGTGCTCGTGTTCCGTGTTGCAACAGGCAAATCGCACGAAGGGATACGGCGTTGAGAGCTCGGTTAACTACACGAGCTCCTCCGTCTCGTTCATGAACGTCCCCAACATCCACTCGATGCGTGACAGGTACGTCAATTGTCGGATACAACACACTGCGTGATGGCTGCTAACACCTCCGTTGTGGTAGCATCAAGAAACTTCGCGCACTCTGCTCCTCCACGACATGTGATAATCTCCAGTGGTTGGGAAACGTCGAAGACACCAAGTGGCTGCTATTCGTGAGGCAGTTGCTGAAGGCCAGTCTGCACGTCGCGACGCTGATTCGCAACGGCGAGTCGGTGCTTGTGCACTGCAGCCACGGATGGGACCGCACCACGCAGATCTCTGCGCTCGCGCAGCTCTTCCTGGACCCGTACTTCCGCACGTGGACAGGATTCCAGGTATTGATCGAGAAGGAGTGGTTGTCGTTCGGACACCCGTTCCAACTACGGCACTCTCACGGCGAGAAGGCAGACACGCAGGAATCGCCAATCTTCATCCAGTTCCTCGACTGCGTGTACCAGCTGATCAACATATACCCCAGCTACTTCGAGTTCAACGAGGGACTGCTGCTGATGCTGGCGGATGCATTGCACTCGTGTCGGTTTGGCACATTCCTCTTCGACTGCAAGAAGCATCGGCAAGAAGTCAACTTGGACGAGCGCACCCCGTCCGCGTGGACTTGGATCAACGGGTTCAAGGAGCAGCTCTCAGCGCCGACTTTTGTGTCAAACCAGACCCTCAACCCGCCGCTGCCCGGGCTCCTCAAGCGCGTGACACTGTGGCCCGCCATGTTCCTCCGTTGGTCGGGCCAGACTTTGGTCGAAGAGCCCACATTCGAGGCGTTCCCTCAGAACGGAGAGCGGTGCCTGACCTGGCAGCTCCCGCAGGGCACACTCATGGCGCTAAACATGTTGTACTCGCGTCGATACCAAGAAGCGAAACTCATTCAAGGGCTCCAGGAGCGGCTAGCGGCGCTGGAGAAGCAGCTGGCGCAGCAGCAGAGCAACGGAGCGGCGTCGAAGTAGGAATCAGTTGTGTATTGAGCGGATGGCCAGTGCTTTCGATATCAAATCAAGCTCGACTATCCAGATGCGAGTCTGAGTTCGTGGTGACCGATCAAAATCGGTTTCCATGGCAAGCATTACTTCTCGATCAACATCTGATTAGGTGGTCAAAGACAGGGGGAATCGTACCACTCCTAATGACACGCAGACGTGTGCGCGTGGCGCCTGCATCATTCTCCAATCGGCTGCATCGAGCACACTACGCGTCAGCCCTTGTATCGCCATGCGTCTCTCGTTCATTCCACCGGTGGCCGCGGTGTTCATGGCGGCGGCTTGCGTGCCTTGGCTAACTGCAGTGTCCAGTGCCGACGTCGTTCATCCTGAGGTGCACCGACGCCTGGAGGCGAGTGGCGTCGCTAGCGTTGTGATCTCGATGAAGGAGGAGCGGCCATCGCGGTTGCTGGCCGCGAATCACCGACGCCTCGGAGGAAGTTCGAAGACCAAGGAGTGCGAGAGCGGCTTTGGCCAGGGCACTATGGGCTCCACGACCGAGCTATCCGCTGGCGTCAGTGACGAATCGGTAGCGGCGATGGTGGAAGCGCTAGAAGCGCATGCGAAGGATCAGCACACGCAGGTCATGGAGCTGCTAGCGTCGCAGTCCTCAAGCGGATCGTCGTCTTCTAGCGCGTCTGACCAGGCGTACTCGGTGGCAAGCAGTCTGTGGATCTCCAACACCATCATCGTGAGGGATGCTATGCCAGGTCTCATCGACAAGCTTGCGTCTCTTTCAACCATCGGGTCGATTCGGGAAGAATTGGTTGCGCATATCCCGATCACAGGAATCTCATACCGCAGCAACAACGATAGCAGCAGCAACAGCGGTAGTGGCATCGACAGCGGTCTTGAAGCTTATCAGCAACAGCGGCGACGCCACCTGGGTCAAGCGTTGGTGGGGGAGTGGAGTGTCGAGCGCATCCATGCAGTAGACGCATGGCAGCTCCGTTGGTTTGGCAATGGCACGCGCGTTGCCACAATCGACAGCGGGGTGCGATCGACTCATTCGATACTCCAAGGCAGTTTTCTCGGAGACTTTGGCTGGTTCGACGCACTCGAAGGAGCGTCGACCCCTCAGGATGCTTCAGGCCACGGAACAGGAATTCTGGGCGTGCTGGTGGGGGAGAGCGGTATCGGCGTCGCTCCTGGCGCCAAGTGGATGGCTTGTCGAGCGTGCGACGCCGCAAACGCATGCAGAGAAGGAGATCTCCTAGAATGCGCGCAGTTCCTGACGTGTCCGTCTTCCAGCAGCGCTTCCGAGTCAAGTGAATCCTCCAAAAACTGCTCCGCCCGTCCTCATGTCGTCAACAATTCATGGAACCTGGACCGCGGTACCACCACGTTCCAGTCCGCGATTGATGTGTGGGTGGCTGCGGGGATTATCCCGGTTTTCTCGGCTGGGAACGAAGGCCCGAGCTGCGCCAGCGTCAGTGCCCCTGCGGATACCGTGTCAACGACCCTCACAGTTGGTTCGACCGGCTACAGCGATGAACTCTCTGCGTTCAGCGCGCGAGGACCAGGACTGAGTGGTAATGTGAAGCCTGATGTTGTCGCCCCAGGAGAAACCATCGTCTCGGCGGGGTACGACTCGGACAGTTCGCTGGTGCTGCTGTCAGGAACGAGCATTGCGGCGCCTCACATCTCGGGAGCTGTCGCGATTTTGGCGGGAGCGTTCCCGCAGCTGTCGGTCAGCGAAATGGTGCAACTACTGCAGGGCACTGCTTCCTCAGCGGTTGGAGTGGCGGCGACGACACAGAACGTGTCCTGCTTGAGCACTCCATCAAAGAGCAGCTCGCTCCCGGTGCCTAGCAATGCGTTTGGCTATGGCTTGGTCGACGTGTCGAAGGCGATTGCGACCCAGCAAGCTACATTAGCAACGGCATCAAGCACACTGGCACGACCAAATAAATAGACTTCTTGGCTCGGGAACGCCCTTCACAAATCGCTTCTCACTCTTGCGCTGATCTTCCCCCACATGTCGAACAACGCTTTCTCCTCCGCCAGTTTGTGCCTTTCTGCGGCAAGGTGGTCCAGGAGATGCCACGGAATCTTGGCCGCCAGCACAAGTTGTCGCTTCTTCTGGTTGCGATCGTCACCGTGTGGTTGTGCAAGTCGATTACTCCTTTCGTGCCGGTGTTGCTCTTCATCCCCGTCTTCACTCTTTCTGACTGGCTTGGAGTGCTGTTGCCGAAAGCGCACTGCATTCTGTTCGTTGACTGATTGTCGGGTCTGAACGTCGTGGAAGGCTCGCTCAAAGTCCTCTAGCACAGGATTAAAGATTGCTTTAGTCTGCTCGATCTGTGCGTTCGCTGTCAGGACTGAGATTTCCTCCGTCAGCGCATTAATCTCTGTCCGGGTGCGTTCTTCTTCGGCGGCTTCTTTGCTGGTTTCACGACGGGTGTCTAACATCGCCAACTGCTTCGCCCATTTGTGCTGAATTCCGGCGAGCGTGTCCACCGACCCGATGCAGAAAATTTGCTTCGACTTCGCTTGTTCCAGGACTTGATCGGTCCAGTGGTTACTGAGCCATCGAGTATCGACTTTGCCGCTCGTATGGTAGAACTGGACACTCCAGCGCCGCCGTTGCTCTGCAATACGTCGCCGCTTCTCCAACAGCTTCTGCTTGTGTCTGTAATAGCACTCTCGCTGACGAAGCAGAGTTGGTCAGACATGGACAGCATTAGCTTCAGGGATAGTTGGGTCGTGACTTACCTCCCAGTAGTCGAGAAACTCCTCTTCTCTCCAGATTGCAAACTGCGTAGTGATGCTGTCAACTGAAAGAGTCTAGAATATCATGAAGCGAGTGATGGGTTCGCTTACCTTTTGCCGTCGCTCCTCGAAGAATGAAATTCGCTCTCGAAACTGTAGCAGCTGCGCTTCCTTTGTTTTTAGCTTCAAGCCGAGTTCGAAGAGCAAGACCATCTTCGCCTCGGTGATTTGTTGCCGCTGGATCTTCATTTTGTGCTCCATTTCTTCTACCCAGCCGTGCTCAATCGCACGTGGAGATACGCGCATGCGTTGGGTCTTCATGTCAAGGTAAATGCTCTCCATCTGCGATCGAGGGCAAGCAATTAGACATGGACCTATGGTGATTGCTTCTGAGCAACGATGCAGACTTCACTTACATCGGCGATTCGCTCGTGCTCGCGATAGTACTCGTCTTCGAGCGCGCTCACTCTGCAACGCAGCAACAGTGGATTATGAGCTCGATGAGGAATCGGATGCAGTGTGATCTACCATACAAACGTACTCTTGCTCCAGCTGGAGTCGACCAAGACGAGCTTGCAGCTTGTCTCTCTGTATCCGATGCCATTCCTCTTCCGAGTCGAGGACGGCCATGCACTCGAGCCGATTGTCTGTTTCCCTGTCAAGCAGCATTGCAGCGACTCGTTTGCGTGCTTCCAACCCTCGAAACACACGCTGAATCTGTGTCGCGGCTCTCTGCTGCGCAATCTTCATCTTGCGGACCTTCTTTCGCGCGAGCACGCCGCGGATGAGCCTCTGCAGGTTCACGGCCTTCACGCTCAGCCACAAGAGGTCTGATCGCTTCCTTGAGGTGCGGCCGCGCCACAAGGCTTGAATGCGGACGGCAGCAATCATGCGCTGGTGATGGACACATCGCTTCCGGCACAGATACATGCGCATGACGGACTGGATGCTTGCAGCGCTGGCGTACTCCCACTGCATCCAGGCAACGAGCACCCGTCTGCGAAGGTAAAATCCTCGGAACAAGGCCTGCACCTTTGTGGCCAGCAGCGTGCGCTCATTGTGCCATAGAAGCAGCCAGCGGCGCGCGAGCCAGCCCCTCGCAAAGCGCTGAATCTGGATCGCGGCTTTAGTCTTTTGGAGGAACAGGCGGCACACCGAACGTCGGAAGTACGCCTTCCACCACTTCTGGATCCGTCGAGCGCTCTGAGGGAACGCATTACTGCTAATCAGTCGTGTGATAGATGAGCAATTGAGCCGCGAGTGCGTACCTTGGCATAGCGCTTCTCGAGCGCGAGCATGTCGTCCACGACGCGCGGCCTCTGCTTCCTCCTGCCACGCCACCGAGGCAAAGCCACTGTCTCAATACGTCTAGTCGTATAATCTGTAACACAGCATATACGCACTTGCGAGCGCGCTCGGGCAGCTTTTTCTCCTTGACGAGCGCGGCCAGCCGGCGGTTCTCGGACGCGTAGGCACTCGCTCGAACGCCCGTCCCTGGGCTCGGCGAGTCGCTCCGGGCGTTGTTGCCGCTCTTCCCGGCGCCGACCAGCTGGTTCAGGAACGGCAGGTGCGCGGCGTCCTCGCAGTCTGTCCGCTGCCGGTTGCGGCGCAGCGCGACCTTCTTCCGCCACGCGAGCCGCTGCTCGGCCAGCTCGCGGTCCAGCTGCATCGCGTCCGTCTCGCGCTCATACTTGCCCGGCACGAGCCGGCGGCGCACCCGAGCACGCGCGCGCTGCCGCTCCTCCTCCTCGCGCTCCACATCCCGCTCCGCGGCGCACAGCCAGGCGGCGTCCACCGCCACGGGCAGCATCCTGGAACCTCTTGGCGCCGAATTGTCACCCGCCGCTTCAACTCGGTGACAACAATTATGTATGCCGCTTGGGAGTCGGCTAATTACGCATCGCGGCTGCTTCTATTGATTAATTACGTCAATGACCCCCTCCCCCAAAACAATGCGTGTCACTGAAGCTGGCCGCTCAACTCTCGAGTGACTTGCTACATAAACGAGGGGGATGACTTTCAACGTTGGGTTCAATCTCGACTTTCTTCCCCTCTCACCTTCGAGATCCGCGGTCACTTCACTGCCCAACAAGAGACCGAGCGCGCGAACGAATCCCCCGAGCCTCTTGAGCGCCAGGCACTAGAGGACAAGAGGGAGGGAACGTCGGCCAGAGACTCGACCCGACCCGACCGATCGGTTCACGGCGCGGAGATGGGCGCGCAGGCCTCCACGGGGGGCAGCGGGCCGGCGGCCGAGCCGCTGGATGCGCGCGTGCTGACGCGCGCCTGGCGCGAGGGCGTGCCCTTCACGCTGTTGCGCGACCACGGCTACGTGGCGGACAAGATCCAGGAGCTGGCCGCGGCCGGCCGGCTCAGCGCGGCCGCGGCCGCCGCGCTGGAGGCCAGGGAGAGCGAGGTCACGGCCTCGGGACTCGACGAGGCCCCGCTGGACGAGATCCAGCTGGCTGCCGACGCTGCGCGCACCAGACTGTTCACGCGCGCCGCGCGAGGCGGCGAGGGAGACCCAGACGAGGCCGAAAGCGCGGCGGATGCGTCGCCCAAGTCCCCCAAGGCACAGCTGCCGCAGCCGGAGCAGGCGTCGTCGTACCTGGACCGCGAGAACGCGGCCAGCGCGCTGGAGGGGATGAAAGGCAACCCGCTGTCGCGCGACTCGCACGTGTCCATGGCGGACGAGACCCTGCGCGTGCAGCGCGCGGAGCTCGTGCGCGACTACTTTGCGCAGCTGGCGGCGCACATCGAGGCGCATGGAGCGGACGCTACTGCAGAGGAGGCGCCGGCGACAGACGCCGCTCTTGAGGCCGCGGCTGCTTCCGTATTGCCTGGGTCGTCGTCGTTCAGACTGCCTGTGATGCCAGCAACACACGGAGATAGTGACCGCACGTCGCTTTCGGGCGACGCACCACCGCTGAGTATGTTCTCGATGGGCTCCTTCCGGCTGCAGCTCGAGATGCTGCGCGAGTTCCGAGTCATGAGTCCGCGCATGTTCGAGAAGGGTGCGCTGTCTATCGTGCAGACGGTGCTGGACTTTGCGCCGTTTGCTCTCCACGAGATCAAGCTGCAGTCGCCCGAGGAGACGCTGCTGAAGGATGTGCACGCGTTCTGCCGCGACTTCCTCAAGGCGTCGGAGGCAGCGGACGCTCCTCTTGCTGAGCCCCAGCGGCATGTACTGTTGCTGATGCTGCTCGCGTTTGGCGTGACAAGTGGCCGGATCACTCTGCTCCTGGAGTTTGTTGAGGGCATCGTATCGTCCGACTTGGAAGCAACCGACTCGGACGACGCGGCGCAGCAGCAGAGGAACGTGTTTTGCGCGTGGGCAAGCGCATTCATCGATCGCCTTTTACAGTACCGACTGCATTTCGGCATCGGGACGCTTGAAGAAGGCACGGTGGCGAACCAGGTCCCTGTCAAGACGATGCCGACAGACAACACGGCAGTGAATGACGAATTGGTGGCCAAGTTTCCTAGCTGCGTTGCGGCAGATGGGAGCTACGTCTACACGTGGTGCACCTCGAAGGGCCTCGCGAAGGTCGGAACGGGCCTCAACTTCACTGTTGCAGGGAAAGTGTACAGCGAGGCGCCGGTCGCTCGGTTTGAAACTGCGCTGGGCTTGTCCTCGCCTTCGTATCGAGCTCTCATCTATGGACTCAAGAAGGACGACATGGATGTCACTGAGGCCATCCGAGAGGAGTTGGGGTGTGCAAGCGCCAGTGAGCCGAAAACCGTTCGCGCCATGTTGAGTCACCGCGGACTGCAGGACGAAGACGCTTCGAAGCCATCCGCGAAGCTGCTCGTTGGTGTGAGCGCTCATGGTCGTGAGGACTTCCTGGTCTTCGAAGCCAGCGACCAGTTCGACTTAACGCCACGTGTTGCTGCTCGCGCCGAGAACGATCGTGACGTCCCGTCGTTTGACGACTCACGGGTACACATCTTGTACGCATTTTACGGTGACTTCCGCGTGTTGAGTGCAGCAGCGCTTGGGCAGCTACGAGAATCGGTAAAAGCTGTCTCGAGCGAGGATCCGAGTGTTGAGACTTCGGAGCCAGAACTATCGGCGGAGCTGCTGGAGTCACTGCTGTCTTCATCTGGAAGTCCGGTGTCCGAGGCAAAGGAGGTGATCGCCATTTACGAGTTCGGCTCCAAGCGCATTGGGTCGCAGGTGCTTCGCATCGGGGAGCGATTCAAGTGGCTGGAGAGTTTTGTCCCCAAGCCGCAGTGTTCAAGTCTTGCGGTCTGCGGAGGCGCACTCTATTTGCACCTGCTGCTTTCGGAGCCTGAGGGCGACGCAGCTCTTGCAACTTGGAAGCCGTCAGTGCCGCATTTCGTTTGCATCGATGACGAAGATTTGTCTGTGAGTGGCGTGATTCGCGTAGGAGAGTCTGATCGCTCTTCATCTGCTGCCCAGTTCTCAACGTTCATCACGGAAGGCAAGTTTCTGTACAAGATCGCCGCGTTGGAAGGCGTTTTTCAAGTTCAGGTATTTGCTCCAAAATTGGGCAAAGCAGGCTTGCGATTGTTTGAGCTGGTTCGATCATTCCAGCTGGATCTTTCTCGCATGCAGTGCCCTGTGGTCAAGGGCTCTGTTCGAAAGACCCAGAACGACGATGCGGGCAAGGACAGCGTGTGGGCGATGCCTGCGTTCTACACGAATGGGCTATCGATCTGCATGATTGTCGCGGAAGCACCGGACGCGAGCGCTTCGCCCAATTCTGCCGTCAAGACCCACTGCGCGCTGTTTAACGCTCACAACGGTCAGCTCGAGGACTTTGAGAGCTCCAAAGCGAGTGATGTGAACCGCTCGACTCAGCAAGTCACGAAGGTGTCGGAGCTCGAGCGCTGTTTCGAGCGTCGTATTCCTTCGACTGCTGTGTGCTTCGACGGCCAAAACAATCTCATCTGGCTTTTCAACGAGACGAAGAATGGTCTGGTGTCATATCAAAACACTGGGCATCGCATCTGCATGAACGAGCGGAGCGTCTCGGCGGACCGCCTCACAAAGGAGTTTGGTGATCTATCAACTCTGATTGGCGCAAGCGCCACTGGAAGTCCAAGGCAGGCCGAGTTGGCGAGTCTTCTTGTGCTCGGTGGGCTTTACGCCAACGTGGAAGCGAGTTCTGCGAGAGACAGAGCTGCGAGCGCGAGCAGTTTATCCATCAAGGGCGAGGCGGCAAAGCTGCGCACTATTCCGTTTGTGGCTGACTTGGAGTTGAGCGGACTGCACAGTCTGTTGAATCTGTCGCTGAAGTACTCGCAGCTCTTCAAGGAAGGCAAGGCGTCGCAAATGGATTGCTACTGCCTTCAGTCGTGCTTCGGTATTCTGAATTCCAACATCGAGCACTTGCTGGCTTCAAAGGAGGGCCCGCAAAAGCGCGCCGCTCTGGCGGTTTTGCAGAAGGAGCTGTCGGTACCGCTAGACAACGTGCTCCAACTCTCAAGTGATGACAGTGCTGGCGAGGAGAATGGTCCAGAGTCGAGCACTGCGAGTCCGTCTGTGGAAGTCAACGACGAGTCCCGCACGCGGCTGATGTCCGTGACACTCGACTTGTACACCACGTCGATGCGGATCTTCCACGCTGATGTCTCCAAGCATCTCTCTCACATTCTCAAGTATCTGCGCGGCTGGGAGCAGGGTCGAGCATCATCAACTGAGCTCGAGATTATGACGCGCCTGCTGCTGCACGTTTCGACGAGGATGAACGCGCTCTACCGCTCGATGGCGTCGGATCAAGCGACACTCAACCAGTTTTTGAAAATCGTGGACTTTGCTGTCGAGGTTCAAAAGCGGGAGGTTCGACTGGCAGGCTCCAACCAGCCCAGGACGCTAGAAGCGCAAGGATCTCAGAGTGTTGCAGACCGTGAGGCATCGGCATCGCTGGTTGCTCTTGTGAACAGCATCGTTCAGCTGATCTTCTCTCCGACGTCAGGGAGCGAGGCGATTGGGTCAGTCTCATCAGATAGCGCGCTCCAAGTTGCTCTGTCGGTGTACGAAGCTGTGTGCGATGCCTGCTACGGGATTGTGGACGAAGTGGTTTCGCGTGTCGACAGCAACGAGCAGCTTGTGAGCTGGTCAAGTGTCGAACATGCGCTGAAGACTGGTTTTGTCGGGGTATTAGCACCAGTTGTGCTGTCGTTTGGCGCTCAGTTGCTTCGCCAACGAGACGTGTTGATGTCGCTGGGTGAGGTGCTGAAGAACCGTGGGCCAAGTGCTGGAGACGGTGATTCACCAAAGCCGGAAACCGAGTCCAGGCTGCTTGGTCTCGTGAGAAACCAGGCTACAAAGCTCAAGAAGCTCGTGAAAGGTCTCGATATCCTCGTGTCCCAGATTGATCCAGCCCAGCGAGAAATGCTCGTTGAAGGTGTGACGATGACGACTATTTCTGAGACCGTGGAGTCGGACCACGAGTATGGGAACAATCTTGACGTCATGAAGGAGCTGCGCGTCCCTGGTGCGATTCGCCTGGTTATCACGTTCGATCCGAAGACCCGCACAGAGAACAACTACGACTACCTCACGTTTTTCAAGGACAGGTCGCGGGGCGAGTTTTACGGAAGTCAGACGTATTCTGGCCGTGACGCGGAGCACAACTGGCCGGGACTGGAAGGAAACCCACCGCTTATCATCGATAGCGATCAGTGCTTCGTGGTGTTCCACACGGACAGTTCCAACACGGACTGGGGGTACAGATTCACTGCAACCGGCGAGCTGCTGGAGAAGAAGAAGACGCTTCGGCACCATTGGCTATGTTTCCTGCTTGAGACCACGTTCCAAGTGCTGGATGAAAGCGTCAAACTGCTGGTGGACGGCAGTCTCTTCGCTCCAATCGATGAGGTTGAGACTTCGAATGACCGTTTTCTCCGCAGCGATTTGCTCAAGAGCGGCGTGTGCACCGAAGAGAGCAAGAACGCGAAGGTGCTTCAGCTGCTCCAAGAGTTCGTGGACCCTTCTGAGAGCGCTGATGCCACAAAGTTGCTTCATGCACTGTCGGAGCGCTCCGCTGGCGGTGGATTGCGGCGTCCGATCGCTCGTTCAACATCCTTCCAGGAGATCGCAGCCTCAGCCACAAACACAAGCATCAACAGAGCTGTGCGAGCGGCGACGGCTGCAATTCTGCACCACAACATGTGGGGTATGGATGCGTACGCATTCGCGCAGGATCTCCGCGACGACGTGTCGGAACAAGTGCTCCGGGGCTGGAAGAACGCGCAGAAGATGCGCGACTGGTTTTACCTGGGAGACGCCGCTGAGGGCGGGATCCACGCCCAGGGCACTCCACGTCGTCGATCTCTTCGCTTGCGGCGGCAGCCATCAGCATTCAAGGGGATGTCCGAGGAGTCGCTGCAGATCCTGTGTGACAAGGTGATTGAGCGGGCCAAGTTCTTGCTTGAGCTGACGCCAGCGTCCTTCTCTTTTGTGAGCGGCGCGAAACGACGCTGGGGCTTGCTTGCAAAGTACGGCAGCGCCATTCGAAAGCTCCACCCGTCCGACTCGCCACTGGAGAAGTGGTACAATTTGCTGGACGAGCTTCATGCGGCCACGGAGCTGCGCAGTCTCTTCCAGTATCGTCGATCGTCAAGCGAACGACTCAAAGCAGGTCAAGCCAAGTCGGTAACTGAGCAAGTTCTCGAGTTCATCCAGAGCGACGTGGACGTGAGTGAAATCCGCAAAGTCATGGAAGTTCGCAACACGCGGGCGACGAGTCGGTCCGTCGGGCTTACGCTATTCGTCGAAATGCTGGAGAGCGTGTCGAACATTCGTCTTCAGAGCGTCATGGCCGAAAACTTTGCCGCTGCCGTGAAGAAGGCTGCCTTCGACCATTCTCTTTCCGTCGTCAACGCTGCTGCCTCATCTCCAAGCGGGGACAACACGCCATCTGCACTCACGAAGGAGAATGTCGTCCCTCGGATTCATCTGGATGTCGGGCTTCTAGGGTGCGACGAAGTACTACGGCAGCACGTTTCGGAGGGCCTCGGCCGGTGCTTGAGCTGCTTCTCCAACCTGCTGGGGACAGTCGCGACGAAGGACAACGACATTGCGCAGTCATCGTCTCTCGTGATTGCGGTGTTAAAGGCTTGTGCCATGGACTACGAGCTAGAAGACTCGTGCTTGCTGCACGATTGCCGGATCTTAAGCCAGCTATTCCGCTTGCTGTCGTCAGAGTCGATTGGTGTTCGACGTGCCGCCCAGTCGCTGCTGAGTATTCTGCTGTCTCGCTTTGTAGCGGGGAAAGCGACATTGGAAAGTTCGCGGGAACTCACTCCAGCTGGCGACAAGAGCGACGCCGCTGCGTTTCAACGCCAACTATTCACGGCTGTCGGGTTACAGCTTGAGGGTGCTGTGGCGGGTCTTCAGCAGCACGATGAAGTCACGCCAAATTCAACTGCCGACGAGCAAATCGTGGCTCCCGAGCGCTTCTGGTACCTCCCGGCGGATTCCCCGGGGTTGACTGCTCCGGCCACGAAAAACTCACGCGTTCAGTGGAACCACTCGATTATGCTGTGGGTGTATGTGTCGAACCACGCGTTGGTATACGCGCTAAAAGCGGGTGACAAGGTGCGTCGTGGTCCCGACTGGAAGGAAGAGAAAGAAGACGAGGCTCCTGCTGAAGGCGAAAGTGATACGACCGTTGCCGCCGACAAGTTGGTCGGGACGGTGGTCTCTGTCGCGAGTCCAACATCGGTCTTAGTGAAATGGGCGACCAAAACGTCGGAGGCTCGCTTTGATCCCAAGCGCGGCATCTACGACGTGATTCTGGTCGACGAAGGCCTTGGCGGAGTGATATTCTTCAAGGGCAACAAGAACTTGACGACTGAGCATGGCGATGGCATCAGCGAAGGCGGGCGGGCGACTCCATGGAGCCATTTCGGACTTTTCTTGAGCGACAACCGGCAGCTGAGCTACCGAATCGCGTGCACCGAGGACAAAGAGAGCGTGTTCGAGACCAACTATGAGCTGGAGGCTGACACGTGGGCTCACGTGGCTGTGGTGCAGGATCACAGCACGCTGCGCATTTTTGTGAACGGTACAATGGCGTCCCAGCACGTCCTGGATCCGTTCTTGATCATGGACGGGAACGTGCGCGCTTCCGAGTCCAGAATTGTCGAGTCGGTACATCCTCTGCCAGAGAGTTTAGTTGACCAGTACTTTCCGATCCAGATCCCTGGTGCCACCAAGATCCGCGTCACTTTCGACCCAATGTGCGATGTGGACACATCCACAGGGTACGTCCGGTTGTACAAAGACACTCGATGTGATGAGTACTGGGGCGAAGCCAAGTACGCTGGCAAGTACAGCGATCCAGAGAGGAACTTCCCTGGCGCACAGAGCAACCGCAGTCGTCGTCAGCGGTCCGGGAGTGTCGACGGGGGTGCGCTGGTCCCGAATTTGGACTACATCGAGATTCCTGGCGACAACGTCCTGGTCTACTTTCACGCAGAGGGTGCGTCAAATGGCTGGGGGTTCCGACTTTTGGCTTCTCCCGTTTTCCCGATCGCCGAAGATGCAGCCACGATGCTCGGCTACTTCTCGACTCTCACAGCGACCACGACGTCAGTGTCTCCCAACCGGCCGACACTGAACCCGTATCCGTTCTACTTTGGTGAGCCCCCCGGTCGCGTACTGGATGCTCCGGCTGCCAAGGCTTGGGTGTTCGAGCCGAAGGTGTTCAACTATGCAGTCACGGAGAGCGACTTACTCGGAGAGGTCCAAGGCTCGTGTCCGAGTGTCGAGGATGCACCGGCCACCGTGGCAAACGAGCGGATTCTGTACATTCTTGGGCTGATCCGAAGCTGCACCGAGACGCAGTACGCACGGGAGCAAATCGCGACGCCGAAGAACGTTGGCTTGCTCATGTCATTGGCTTTCCACGACCAGCTCTCGACCGAGGTGCGATCGGCGAGCCTGCGGGTATTGAGAGATTTTGCCGGGCTAATGGCGCCTGCGGTGGTGGAGTCCCAGTTCCTGACTGCTTTTCCTCATGCCGATCGGCCGTTCATCACGTACGTCTTCGAGTGCCTGGCGGAAGCTGTGAACGTATGGCGGAAGTACCGCGGTGATGAAGAGTATGTTGTGCCGAAGACGGATGTGGCGCCTGTGATTGGTGATGGCGACGGCCAAGACGACGCTTTGTCCGCCAGCTCAGCTGTAGAGACGCGACTGCAGCTGCGTCCGTCCGCTCAAGGGCAGGGAACCTTGATTGCTTCCTATATCTCTCTCCTGCGGTCGATGTCAAGCTCCAAGGAATGGGCTGTACGACTGTCGCAGCTGATGGTCGAGTCGGTCGAAGGGCTCGCGACGATCTACGACACCGCGAATCGAAACGAAGAGCGTGGTCTGGCTTTTCAGGACGCTGTTGGGTCTGCGCTTGCTACCTTTGCGCTTCTTGGTGGTACCTATGATGGGGTGTACCTGGGAAGTCGAGTGAAGTGCTGTGTCAACATCGACGGCAAGGAATCCATCGAGTCAGGCTACCTCATCGCGTTCCGCATGAAGGATGGAGCGGCGTCAGCGCGAGTGCAGTTCGATTGCGATGGTGCTCAGGCGGTGGACGTTCCGCTCAGTGACATCGCTCACCTCGACGACGGAGAGCAGGCGGAGCTCGAGCACTTTATGCGTCACATGAAGCCATTCGACTCGAACTTGGCTCGTTTGTACCAGCAAATGCTGCGGTACGAGGACGCCGAGTCCTTTTCCTCGATTATGTACAAGACCAAGATCAGCAAGAAGGAGACCGCAGAGATTCTCGAGAGTGAGCACCCGTACGCTGCTGATGAAGACGCGACGTACAAACTGGAGTTTCCGGATGTGAGCGAAATCATCATCAACTTTGATAAGATGTCGTCGCTGTGCGGTCCAACCGACTACATCCAGTTCCGCAAGCGTAAAAGTCAGAGCGAAGAAGATGACGATGACAATCAAGAGTACTGGGGGGAGGAGAAATACTTCGGCACTGGCGCGGCGTTCCCCGGCGTTGGCGACACACCACCGCTGCGCATTCCAGCGTCTGCAGTCGACGTGCACTTCCACTCGGAGAGTTCATCTGGGTCTGGAGGTGTGGAGTGGGGCTTCAAGCTCAGTGCGTCTGCATTTGAGTCGACGGTGACCCTGCCGCCGGAGAAGCCCCCAGCACTGGGTGTGAGTGCACTAAATGACTTGCGCACGCGCTGCGTCAAGTCTGTTGGCGCAGTGCTGCGCACCAAGCAAGTCGCTCGATCGCCTCTGTCGGTGTTCTCGCCGCTTCTCCCCTCGCTCGTATCGTTTGCAAATGCGCCAAGCATCGGGTACCCGACAGAAGCGCTCCCAAAGACACAAGTTTTCGAGTCAAAGCACCCGTATGCGAACTCTGTGCAAGAGTATATGGCTGTGACGTTTAGCGGTGCCACGAAGTTGACGATCACGTTCGACCCCAAGAGCCGAACGGAGCAGGGGTGCGACTACGTGTGCTTCTTCAAAGACAAGTCGCTTTCGGAGCGCTGGGGAGCTTACCAGTACTGCGGCATCGATGGCTCCGCGAACTGGCCGGGCGTTGGGGATCGACCGCCTCTCGTCATCACGAATGATTCGTTCACGCTACTGTGGTGCACGGATGCTTCGAACGTCGACTGGGGCTGGAAGTTCACTGTCACTGCCGACTTTCCGCCGCTGATGCCTATGCAGCATCGGCTCGACCAGCTCGATAGTCGTGCGTACGACACGTTCGAAGCCTTGTACGAGAAGACGGAGCTGCAGCGGGCTCCCATATCGACTGACTTCGACGGGTTTGAGAAGTTTGCAGACACTGCTGAGGCACAGCTCCACGCATTTGCTCGAGACCCTGTGCGGAAGCTGCTATCGTTGTCATCGACCAGTGGTGATGGTGGTGAGAAAAGCTCAAGCTCAAGCGAACCGCCGAAGGAGAGCCGATCCTTCCGTGTCGTGGATGAAAAGAATGTTCCTGTGTTCAAGACCCAAGACATTGAATCTGAAGTGCTGAGGCAGCTGCCAAATGGCACGGAATTCGAGGCCGAGGCTCTTGAAAACGGCTGGGTGCAGATCGCTCTGCAGCCGGTGGAAGCGGAAGACGAGCCAACCCCCGAGAGCGACGAAGAGAAGCCTCAAAAGCAGGGCACCCAACTGGGGTGGGTTCTTCAGCGCACCAGCGATCACGTTCACGTCGTGCGCGTGGAGTTGCTTGCTCAATCGGAGGAGCTCCTCACGTTAGGGGTGGATGACGGAAGCTTTGAGCCCAAGCATTCAAACTTCGAAATGGACGAGAACAACGTCGATCAAGAGAGGCTGACTTCTTTCTGCTCGCCGTTCTCTCACGACGGGCTCAAGGGCCAGTTGGGTCGTCTGCAAAGTCTGGCGCTTGACACCCACCGCGCGATGACGACCAAGACCGCTCGGCGCGCACTCTTGACGTACTTGGCATGCAGTCCGGATGATGCTCCAGCACGTTGGGGTGATCTTGGAGGCCCAGAAGAGGTGCTGCTGTTGTTTTCTCACTACTTCATCGAAGAGAGCGCGCGCGAAGTGTTCGACAACCAGTCGCCAGTGCTGGACGCGCTCACGAGCCGTTTGCAGTCGATGCTGACAGACTCGCAAGATGACGCGGCGACATCGGCAGTGCTGCAAAAGTGTTTCGACGTCATCAAGTCCGGGGTGGACATGGTGCCAAAGGGCCGCGGCGCCTTGCGTGTGCTCGAAAGTCCCCACCCGTACCATGACAACATGGATCAGTACTGGCCGATCGAGATCCCGGGTGCGAAGAAGATCAAGATCACCTTCGATCGGCAGTCAAAGTCGGAGTCAGGTTGCGACTACGTCACGTTCTACCGCGGAATCTCGGATCGCGAAGAGACTGTGGGCCCAAGTCAGATTGGTGGCCGCGCCGACAACCAGAACTGGCCGGGGTTCGGCGAGCGTCCACCATTGGTGATTGATGGAGACGCATGTGAAGTGTATTTCCACTCGGACGCCAGCCAAAACGACTGGGGGTTCAAGCTGTATGCGATTGGTATCTTTGAAGACGAAGCACCGGCGCCATTCTCTGAGAAAGAGGATTCTGCGGTCGATTTCTCGCTCGAAGACAAGTCGGGAGAGCTTGCAGTTGCCCTTCTCAGCATGGCTTTTTGGATCCTGTCGGTGGTCTCTTCGATTCCGATGGCGAAGTTGTCCCCCGGCTCAGCAGGATACAAGGCTCTTCGTTCGCCGGATATGATTCAGTCGCTCATTCTGTGCTTGGAAGTTCTGCCGCAACGCGTGAAACTGTATGCCCTGCAAGTGATTGCAACCATCACTCAAAGCGCGCACTTCCACGCGATGCCCGCTGCCCAGGTCGAGGACCTACGAGATGTGATGATCGCGAAGCTTCGTGCCCAGCACCTGTCCGAGGAGCGTGTGGAAGCGAAGTCGCCCTACTTGCAGGCGCTGATCGACTGTGCTGCCACGCTGGATTTGGCTCTGGACAGCCGGTGTTTCCCGGCACTTGCTAAGAGTGAAGATTCTGGGTCAACCAGCGAGAGCGAGAGCTTGCCATCTTCGTGGCGACCGATTGTGCTTGCTGGCGAGCCGTCACCTTTGTGGATCAGTGACAGCAGCGTTTCGGCGAGCGGGGTGCATCAATTCCGTTTCATCTTCCACGCCGTCAAGGGCCCGGTCACGTTCATGCTTTTCGATAGCGCAGACGCGCCGACAGTTGCAACCGGGAATGAGTCGTCTCCACCGACGCTTTCGTACGCGCTCAAGTGGAGTGACAATGGAGAGCTGTGTGTTCGATCCAACGACACGGCGAACGAACCGACCAAGACTGTGCCTGCCCTAAACAGCCGGATCGTGGATGGAGACACCGTCACACTGCAAGTGGATTTCACGCAGCAAACGCTTTTGCTCCGAAAAAACAGCGTGCAAGTAGCAACTGTGGCTGGTCCGAGTGCCTCCGAAGCGCTGACACCATGGTCGGGCCTGGGATTCGATGGGGAGCGTCTCCCTTCCGCGATCTGCTTTGGCGTCATGACCGGCGGCCATGCTGATGGTGGCACTCGCGTCGATTTTGCGCGCTTTGAGCACTCTCCTCTCGCCCTTGTACCGACACGGGTTGTTCCAGGGTGGTACACCAAGGTCGTCGATGCGATGGGGATGCTGTTGGACTTCAGCGAAGACCGTGCGTCCAAGGTAGTGACCAAGGAGAGCACGCTTCCGCTGCCTGTGCGACGAGTGGGCGACGGAGTTGTGATTCATGGTGAGACGGTTAAGATCGACGGGGCCGTAGCGCTTGAGATTCGAGTGGATCGACGGACCAAGCTCAACGCCGACGAATCGCTGGCGTTCTTTTCAAGCAACAAGACGAGAGACGGCCCAGTTTTCTCTCTGACGGCAGTCAATGGCGAAAAAGACGCATTGGAGCGGCCGTCATGGTTTGCTTCTGATCCGAATCGTTCCGCGAGCCACTTGCTGCGCGTCAACAACACTGTCGTGCGCTCGATGGACTGGGCATACGGAGATGAAGACGGAGGTCCGGGCAGTGTTGGCATTGTTGAGGAACTCTGCTCGTGGGGGAAACACAGCGGCGCCGGCGTGCGCGTCAAGTGGCTTGTGAGTGGCAAAGTGGGCATGTACCGCAACGGCTTCCGAGGAGCCTTTGATGTGCAGAAGCGGCACGAGGCGCACGAGCTTGACCCTCCTCTCGTCATTCCTGGCGATATCTTCTCGTTTGAGCATCGCCTCCTGCCATCGTCGGGAGAGACAGCGACAGAGACCACAGAGATACCGCTGGATTTGAGTGTGCTGCCGACTGCAAAAGACCGCTTCTTTGGGAGTTTGCAGCTCGACGGCACGTCACAGTTGGAGCTGCACCTGGACAAGACGTCGGTGTTGCAAGACATGACGCTTGAGCTGTGGCTGCGCCTGGAAAAAAACAGTACCGCGTTTGAAGTCCCCGCGCATCCCGTGCGATCGTTTCCACGATTGGAAGTCTTGCGCGTTGTCAGCGCTGACAGGTCCTCGTTCCTGGCTCTCCGCGCGGACTGGAGTGGTGGCTGCGAGCTTGTTCCAAGTCCCGGGAACGGGGCTGAACAGAAGATCAATTCCTCAGGAGACGGGCAGTCGCAGGTCGATGGTAGTTTCCTGCGGTTTGACTCGTGGGTGCATCTGGCTGTCGTGTGCGCAGGATCGACTGTTAGCATCTACCAGAACGCCACGTTGATGTGTTCGACAACGGATCCGCGTGTGCGCGATTGCTTGACTGCCAGTGGCGGATCGCGAGTCATTTTCGGAGCGTCAACCTCGAATTCATCTGGGGGCGTCACGCCAACTGAGAGTGACGGATGCGCGCCGCTACGCGGTCACCTTTACGATGTTCGAGTCTGGGATGCTGCGTTCAAGCCGGAGCAACTTCGCAGCCACGTTGTTGGCCTCGAGAGCGTTGAGGCATCGCCCGATCCGTCGTCTTCAAGTCGGCCAGGCACGCCCAGTCGTGGGACCCAAGCATCGATGCTCAAATCTTCCAGTTTGGGTCTGGGTTCTCCGCGATTGTCGCTCTCCTCTCCACGGTCTCCTCGATCTCCGTCGTCACGGGCGTTTTCGCTGGTGATTCCACCGCATATGAAGCAGTGGGTCACCGTCAATCGCAGCACCGCGCGGGACCTTTCAACGGTTCGCTTCAACAGTTTCGTGCGTCCGCCAGGCACAGCGCTGGAATCGTCGATCACCAGCAAAGCAATTGTGTACTACGAAGCTCACGCGCTTACGAGCGGCAAGTTGTGCGTGGGATGGGTTGCAGAAGGTGTGACGCTGAAAGACAGTCGCGCAGTCATGATCGGGGAAGCGCCAGCCTCGTTTGGCATCGAGCCATCCAAACGCGTCGGCCATTTTGCCGGCTCGACGAGTGCTCTGGGACCGTTCAGCTCGAACTTCGCTGGAGGTACCACGTCGTCAAGTGGGTTCAACAGTCCGCGTTCTCGACGAGGAAGCGACGCTGGTGGTGGCAACGGCGACTCGATCGTCAGTGATGTCTTCTGTCGACAGGGCGATGTGGTTGGCTGCGCACTTCGGTGGGATACCCGCGAAATGCTGTTCTACGTGAACGGAGAGCTAGTGGCGCAGTGGTCGCTGGACACCGCTGTGAAGAAGACTCTCGAGGGCGACGACGGTAATGTTAGCTCGCTGGATGGAGCTGATGACACTTCTCGCGCATTCGACGACCTTGTCGACGAGATGGTCTCGATGGGGTTCTCACGCCAATCGTCAACCAACGCCGTGTCCGTGTCCGGTGCTAAGGATGTGCCTGCGGCGGTTGACTGGTTGCTGACGTCTTCAACGGACTCGGCAGACTCGCTGGGTCCACCGCCGAGTCAGGATTTGCTGATGCCGCCATCGCAGCGCACTTCGCGTAGCAGTCAAGGGCCCAGTTCTCCACGACGGCGCTCAAACGGCAAGATGGGTCAGACGATCAGCTGCGACGTGGGCTTTGCTCCGGCAGCGAGCCTTGGTGCACAGGGTGCGCAGGGTCTTGCGTGGAATCTTGGCCAGCTGCCGTTCAAGTTCGAGCCAACATTTGCTACAAACGTCAGCGACGGTGCGGAGATTGGTGAGAACGTATCGACGGTGCTACAGGCGTCAGCGCAAGCGGAGGAAGACGCGTTCTTTGAAGTGTTCGACCACTCTGAGCTGCAATGGGAGCGCATCGTGTACCGCCATCGGCTCCACGACTTTACGCCTCGCCTTGCCGGATGGTGGAAGCTGGACGAAGGAAGTGGCAATACGCTTGAGGACTCGACAAGTGGAGAACAGTCGGGGGAAATCGTGATGTCATCGAATGGCGAACAGGAGCCGCGCAATCCGGAGGCATCCGTTGATATGCCATGGTGGGACCCGTCGTGCGAGCCTCCCGCTGCAGCAAGACGCCGCAATGAAGAAGCCGATGGTGCGGCGTCAGCATCCCCGTTCTTCTTCGCGGCGATCACGAGTGACGAGAATGCAGGACGTGCGAAACCGTCGACGAAAGCGTCCACGTCGCGTTGGGGCTATCGCTTCTTCGTCGTTCCTCACTTCTCGCCGTCGTCCATTGGCCGGAGACGGTTCCAGTCGCCTACAGTGCGCTACTGCGAGCCTGCTGCCGCTGGATTGCAAGCTCGTCATGACCGGCAGCTGGTCAAGTATGTAAACAAAGTGGCGCAGGCGAAGCAGCTGACCGCGACACAGGTGCTGCGCGTCGCATGGAGCGAGATCGCGCCAGACTCGGACGAGCTCGTGCGCTGGCCCGTGCTCGTTGAGATCGCGACTGGAGTCAGTGCAGCCCCAGCGCCTCAAGCGACGCTACCTTCGTCTGCAGGTCTGGGAATGCCTCCTCCCGCACACGCCGGTCTAGGAAGGAATGGTACTGCTGATTCATCCGAGCAAGCTGAATCGACAGAGTCGGCAGCGATTGCCATGTCGGCTAGCGCGCGCACGGAGCTCAACGAGCGCCTTGCCAAGCGGTTCAAGCTGCTGCAAGAGTTCAATTCGGCGATCTCGCGCGTTCTTTCGCTCGTGCAGTTCGGCTCTGCCAGATCCAGCGGCGATAACCAAATGCCACAGCAACTGGGAGAGCTCGTGGCAGCTCAGCGGCAGCGCATCTTCAGCACCGTCAAGAGCGGGGTGTGGGACGCAGCGCTGGCACGAACGTCTGTATCGTCAAGCCTGGTGTCCGTCGAGGTGACGTTCAACAGACCCAAGGCGATGCGCCATCGCGCTACCCGCCAAGTCGATGCGGACGCGCGAGCAACGTTGTTCTCCCAAGCGTTCAGACAGCTGAATGCCCTGGAATCCGCCCACTTCCGCCGCTCGGACAATTTGTACCACGTCACTTTCCTCGGCGAGAACGCTCAAGATGCCGGAGGTCCGTACCGTGAGACGCTGGCGCAGTTCTGCGAGGAACTTGAGAGCACGCAACTCCCGCTTCTGCTGCCGACGTCCAACGCGCAGCACAACGTTGGCGCCGCGCGTGACAAGTGGGTGCTGAACCCTGGTGCAATGCTGACATCGCCCACGATGGCTCAGCTGCTTGAGTTCTTAGGCAAGTTGCTAGGCGCAGCGCTGCGCAGCAAGCACTACCTGGCCTTGCACCTTGCGGTTCTGGTCTGGAAGCCGCTGGTGGGTGAGCGTGTGACGCTGGACGACTTGGCGTCCGTGGACTCGATGATCGTCAACTCGATGCGGCAGATGCGCACGATTGACACAATGGGCGTGACGGAGGAGATGTTCGAGGACATCGTTATGGAGGTGTTCACGACGCTGTCGACCGACAACCGCGTCATCGAGCTCACGTCTGGAGGCGCCTCTCGACCCGTCACGTTTGCCTCGCGAGGCGAGTACGCGGACCTGGTGGAGCAGTACCGACTGCATGAAGGTGACGCTGCGGCTGCGCTTGTGCGCCGAGGCATCGCCAAGGTTGTTCCGGCCAAGCTACTTGCGCTCTTCACCGGCGCGGAGCTCGAAACGATGGTGTGCGGCACGCCAGAGGTGGACGTCGACCTGCTCCAGCGCTGCACCGAGTACTCGGGCTGCAACTCGACCGACACGCACGTCGAGTGGTTTTGGAATGTGCTGCGCGGGTTCACGCAGGAGGAGCGCAGCGCTTTCCTGCGCTTTGTTTGGGGCCGCGCGCGGCTGCCGGCGAGCGACAAGGAATTCCCGCAGCTCTTCAAGCTGCAGTCGTTCAGTATGCCCTCGTCGTCGACACGGCGCCGTCGCGGCATCGACGACTTCCTGCCTGTTTCGCACACGTGCTTCTTTTCGCTCGAGCTGCCGGCCTACACGAGCGAAGACGTGCTGCGCGAGAAGCTGCGGTACGCCATCTACAACTGCCAGGAGATTGACGGCGACGGAGACAGCGTTGCCGCCAACCAGCTCGGTTGGGAGGAGTAGGCTCGAGATCCATCAGGCATGCGCAATTTTGTTTTATGTGTGGAAGGAGCAGCGGATTGATGCTTAAATGCAACAGTCTCGCCAGATCAAGGATTGCTTTGCCGAGTTTCTCCTCACGAGTTTGTCGTTTCCTCACTCCGAACGCCTGGAAACTTGGTTGGACGAACCATTTGAAGTCGATTGACACGAACGTCAGGCTCCAATCTTTATGATGAATCATAAAGCAATCTTTGTGTGAACTAATGACGATCTTTCTCACAACTTTCCGTTAGTGTCCCCCTTCCGTCGGGAGTTGTTGCTGCTGCTGGTTTCATCCACATCGAAGTCGTCGTCGTACTCCACGTCGTCACTTTCCTTTTCGCTGCCGCGTTTTTCCATCTCGACTACTTTTGTAGGCGGCCGATGTGAAGCGCTTGCGGGTGGTGTCGCGACTTGAGGCGAAGGATCTGTCCGTGGTGATTTGACCGTTGCTGGGGTCACCGTGGCTGAGTTTGGAGGAGCAGAGGCTGTTGCGTCTATTGAGACGCTGCTGTTGTCATTGTTGTTTCTGTTGCTGTGATCTTCGGTGACGGGTTTGACAATTGGTGGTTGAGTCGTGGTTCTCGTCTCGGCTTTGTCCACTGATTGCCCTTTGACCTTCTCGATCCAGTGCGTGAGCTGCTTCATCAGGGACGCTGTGCTCTCGGGCTCTTCAGGTCCGCCTGCAACAAGCAGCACGAGTCAATCCGAGAAAAGAACGCGAGCTCATCGGCCGTTTAGTAGTTTCGGCGTACCGATTGCCAGAGCGTACAGTTGCTTTAAGTGAGCAGTGTCTTTCGATGCCGACGCCGCTGCTGAAGACGGAGTCGATGTGATCTGAAGAAGAGACTGGTATCGCTCCAACTGCTCCTGCAGCTCGCTCAGCTCGTCCTCCTTTGAGTTCATGCGGTCCGTGACCCAGACTGGCATAGCAGAACAATGAACGATAGTCAGCGGCACTGCACCACCATTCAGCTGCATGTCCATCGCCGTACTATAACCGTCACGGATGCGCTCGATTTCGTGGTCCTTCTCGATTGACTCGGCGAAGAGCTGCTCCTCCTTCTGGCGCGCTGAGTCACGCTCCTCCGTTAGGACCTGCAGCTGCATCTGTAGCTCTTCTTCTCCTTCCTCCAGCTCCGAGATCTTCTGTTGTAAGTTGGCTCGAGTCTGCTCCACCTCTCTTCTCGCAGCCTCCGACTCCTCCCGCCACGACTCCAGTGCTTTGATCTTGCCCTCCAATGTCTCGATTTCGGCCAGATAACGCAGCTCCTTAGTTTGCGCCTCCAGTAGTAGCGTGTCGTTTGCTTGAGAGGTGCTCTCTCCAGATGAGGCTTGCCCGCCTTCTGGGCTAGCGGGGTGGCTTTCATCGGCTGTTGGAGTGGCTGCCGTCGCTGCCACTGCTGCCGCATCGGCTGCGGCAGCAACGGCTTGTTCAGCCTGAGCTGTCTTCTGCTGCCATAGTTCGACGCTTTGCTGCAGCGTTGCTACTTGCTTCTCCAGTTGTGCTGCTTTTGTCTTCAGGGTGTTCTCCGCTGCGGTGTTTGTCTCGATAGTCTTCTTCAGCTTATCAATGTCACTCTGGAGAGCACTGCTCTGGATCACAGCTTCTTGCTGCTGTCGCTTAAAACGCTCCTCCATTTGCTTCTCCTTGTCTGTCATGGATGCCCGCGCCTGTTGAAGTTGCTCGTGCAGCTGCTTGCTGAATGACTCTTGCTCCTTGCGCACCTGCTCGGCAGCCTCTAGCTTGCGCTTTAGGTCCTCGACCTGGACGTTTGCCGACATGAGCTCGCCATACATGCTGGCAATCTTAGACTCCTGGTGGCCGTCCTGTTGCTCCTTGTTCTGCAGCTGTGCGCGGAGGTTTGCACACAGCGCATCGAGGTCCTTCCGACTCTGCTCAAGCGCCTCCATTGCACGTTTCTGCTCGGAGCTCTGCATCGAGATCGTCTGGACTTGGTGCTCGAGCTCGTTCGCCTTGTCTTCCAACACTTTACGATCTTGTCGGATCTGTTCACCTTCACTGACCGCGCGTTGGAGATCGAATTGAAGTTTTGCAGCTTGCGTCTTCACGTCACTGACTTGCTTCGTCTCTGCGTCGAGCTGGATCTTCAGTTGTACGTTGACGTCACGCAGATCACTCACCTGCTTCTCCCACTCGATGCTCTCTGCCTTCAGCTTGGCGATCTCCTCAATGCGATTCGACAGCTCCTGGTGCTTTTCCCGCTCGACAACTTTCGCGCGGTCCCATGACGCTTTGGCTTCTTCGAGAACCAAGCCCGCTGCTCGCCGAAGCTGTTGCAGTAGTCCCAGCGCCTTGGAAGCCAGCTCCTCCATCGCCTTCACTAGGCTGTCGGTCTCCACTGCCGCTTGGCCGAGCACCTCCACCTGGAACAACGGGTGGACTTGCCATTCTAGGCACGTGAGCTTCAAGTACCGCCCAGCACACGCCCGAGGATTGTTTCCACCGGCGAGTGTGATACTGACCACGTTTTCTGCATCCGTGTTGGCATCAAAGTCGCCAATCAGCTGCCAATCCTTCTCTCCGCCACTAAAACTCACAGCAGCACGGATCTTCTTGACCCAGCACGCTCGTGTGACGCTCTTGCCGGATTCCAAATCATTTGGTGGGGCTGCAGACTCTGGTCGAGGGCTCGACGCAACTGCTGGGGGATCGTGGCTGCTGGTGGTGTCCCCAGCTGCCTGGTTTGTCGCTGCAGGTTGTGCTTCCTGTCTCGGAGATGCAATTGAATTGTTCAGGTTTACGCCTGTGGCGCCGTTGCTGATAGGAACTACCGGGGGGTGCTCAATGGCGTGCTCCATGGCTGCGAGCGCGAGGTAGGACAAAAACTTGAGCGTATCGGTCGGTTCTTTCCCAGCAAGGATGTTCGTCGCAGTCGCAGCGACGATCACGGCTGCACCGCCGCCGCTCTTGTCGGCCTCGTGCTTCTTGTGATACGTCTCTTGCACGAAGTCGAGGATCTTGGTGAGATAGTCCGCGCGATCCGTCTTGGACACGAGCTGCGCGTAGTCCTTCTGGGCCGCGGAGAACAAGTGGTCACCGTAGCCAGTGTTGTGAATCACGATGGAGATGACGTCGTGCAAGAACCTGACGGGAGGACGCGCGAACAGCTTTACTGGCACGACAGACGTCTTGAGCAAGTCCATCCACGACATGACGTGACTCAAGAGTTCGTACGTCGCCTCGTGCTCTCCAGAGATTTCGTCCAGCTTGTACTTCTGCAGCTCTGTCTGGAGTGCTTCTTTAGGTTTCAACACGAATGTTGGTGTAACAACCGAGGGCGGAGCGCTCGATAGACTCTCTTGGGACTTTGATCCATCCAAGGAATGCGCAGCCCCGACTCCGTCAGAGCTGCCGGCGAGAATCCCCCCGCGAATGGAGAGCGACTGGAAGACGCGCGGCAGCTCAAAGTCAATGACGAGTGAGGGGGACTTGTCTTGCGGATCTGGTAGCCAGTACTTCCCATTGTTGAGCCTGGTGAACTTTGCATCTTGCTTCTTTGATGACGTGGAGAGACACTCGTCAGGCAGCAACTTGCTCTCCATGCCCAGCGCAGCCACTTCCCCGCTGCCAGCAAACTCCACGGCCGCATCGGTCGTTGCCTCTGCTCCCCAAGCGTTTTCCCACGCTGCTGCCACTTCCAAGAGTCTCTGTTGAGCCTCAGTCCATGCAGAGATGTGTTTTTGGCTCGCCTCCGAAGTCTCGGGGGTCATGCTCTCTTGAAGAAGTGCGACCTGGGAGTTGGCATGCTTGACGAACTGCTTGATCACCTCGCTAAACTCGAAAGTGCGCTTGCGGTCCGACTTGATCGCGTTCACCATCGCGGAGCGTTGCGTCCGCACCATGGCGAGCGTCATGAACAGCCCTTTCTCCCTCTCCTCCAGTATTTGCTGCTCTTCTTTTGTCGGCTGAGGAGCTGGCGGGGGTGGATTAGCTGCCGGGTCGCTGGACTCCGGCTTCTTGGCTGCTTTCAGACTCTTCCGGTACCCTTTGAACCGTATCAGCTCGCTCGTCAGGTCGTTCACCAGCGTGCTCTGCGTGCAGATCATCTCATTCTCGAGCTTGAGCAGCTGTTCGCTCTCCTGGGCAATGTTCTGCAGCTTGCTGCACATCTGCCCCGCTGTCATGTGCCTCGCGGCCGATTCGTCGCGCTTGCCGTGCGCGTGCAGGTTCTTCGTCGACTGTGTCGCGCTGTCAAGCGGCGAAGAACGCTTCGCCCACAGCTCGGCATCCTTGTGTAGCGAGTCCTTGAACACCATGACGAGCGTCCGGTGGTCCTTGGCTTTCGCCTCCATCGCCTTGATCTTCTGAGCAGTGGCCAACCATTGAATCTCCACAGGCCCACAACTTGCTTCCGACGCTGGACTGAGGGAAATGGTGGCGGACCCGGTGTCGAGGTCCCGCAGTGCCCGCATGAGCAACTCGACGTCCCCTTTCTCCTCCAGCAGCTTCCACTTGCGCGTCCGCTCCTCTCGAATCTTCTGGTCCGCCATCGCCTTCTCCTTCGCGAGCTTCTTGCGCTCCAGCTCGTGCTGCTTGGAGAGCTTGGCCTTGTCCTCCCACGTTTGGAGCCGGACGCGATCCATCTCCTGGATCTGCTTCTCGTACTTCTTGACGATCTCCTCCTTCTCCTTGGGGTCGAGACCCAGCGTCGACTCGGTTTGCTCCGCCAGCTTCTTCTTGAGCGTCGCGATCTCGTCGTTCAGCTGGCTGATCTGGCTGTTCGCCTCGTTCTTCTTGGCGTTCACCTTGATCGACTTGGCGCGGCTGGCGTACTTTAGCGTACTCAACGTCTCCGGGTAGTTGATGTTGGCTGGCGACAGTGTGGCGAGCATCGAGCAGAGGCTGTTGCCTCCGAGCGACTCCTGCAGCACACGTGTGAGCTTCGAGTTGCGGTACGGGATGAACACCTTCTTGCCCGCGCGTGACGCCTCCACCAGCGCGTTGATGACATTCCCCAGCGCGCTCAGCGACTTGTTGATGTTGGCTCCCTCTTTGAGGCGGTCGCCTTGCGCTCCAGTGGACGCGGCACGCTCCGAGCCTGCCAGGTCCACGAGGTTAATCTTGGCAAACAGGTTCTTGGACTCATCCGTGGCGTCCTTCTGGTGGATCTTGATGATAAAGATTGAGTGCGAGCGCGAGCTCTCGGCGTTCATCTGCGTGTACCCGACGGTGCGAGCCTGGGCACCCTGCGCCATGAGGTCGATGACCTCTTCACGGCTCTCGACCACGCGCTCCTGCAGGTCCTTGACGTAGATGCCGAGCACCGAGTGCTCCTTGATCTCGAGCCCGCCCTTGTTCTTCTTGGAGTTGCCGCTGGCGTCCAGCAGGTCGTAGATGATCTCGTTGTAGATCTCGAAGAAGGAGCACTCGACGAGGAAGAGTTTGTTGGGGTTCTCGGCCTTCTCGGCCCTGATACGCTCGAAGATGGCCTTGTTCATCCTCGGGATGAGGCCCTCGAGCGCCTCCGAGCCGCTCACGCCGCTCATGCTGAAGGTCTTGCCGCTGCCCGTCTGCCCGTAGGCGAAGATGGTGCCGTTGTAGCCTCCAAAGGCGCGGTCCAGGATAGGCGCGCCGATGTCCAGGAACACCTGCTCCTGCGCCGAGTCGCAGCCGTAGACAAAGTCGTACGCAAACGTGTGCTTCTCGCTCGGGTTCTCCAGGTTGGTCAGGATGGCGTTCCCGTTCTCGCTCGTGAAGCACGAGACGGCCTGCTCGCGCAGCTCGCGGTCGTTCATGGGGCGGCAGCGCACCGCCACCCGGATGTTCTCGACCTCCTTCTCCTCCTTCATCTTTGGCGCTCAATCTGTTGCTAGTGGTCCGAGAGATCAATCCTTGCGCATGTTCTTGAGGGTTGGGGAGTCAACAGCGGCGAGGATCAGCGTCCTTGCGCGGCGTGAGTGTGCGGAGCGTTGCGGCGACTCGAGGAGCCGTCGAGGCCGCAATGCGTCGCGACTTGCGGGAACCAGCGCGTGTGGAGTGCGACGACTCGAGCGCTAATAATAGCTGAGAAGGAGCACGCCGCGCGGGCTGAAGCGGCGTCTCCAGTCAAGTCTTCCGCAACAGGACGATGACGACATGCGCGGTGCGTGACGCCGAGACGGGGGAGGAGCTTGAGTTGCTCATTTGGTCGCAGCAGCAGAGCCCGTCGGCGTCGCGGTCGCTTCGGCCGTCGACGAGCGTCGGACATTTCCCACTGACGTCCAGAGGCAGCGAGCGACCCGATCTGTTCGTGGAGACCCAGTCAACGCGGCCGCTCGGCGGAACCATCGGGTGGGGACAGCAGCAGCAAACCAAAGTCGAGGTAGCGTGCTCCATGTGTCGGCCGTCTGTCAGTCCGAGGCCAGTCTGACCGACGTAAATTTCGCCTGATGCTGCAGAGCGCGGAGCGGCGCTTCCGCGAGTCGCTGCAGGGCGTCCGACGCGAGCTACAGCGCCGCGAGCTGTCGGAGGCGGCGCGGCGGGCGCTGCAGCTCGAGCTGCTGGACAAGACCAAGCACCAGTACGCGCAGCACGTGCAGGCGCTGGCGGCCGAGGAGCTGGCGCGCGAGCAGGATCGCCAGGTGCAGCTGCGACTCGAGCAGGCGGCGCCCGCGCGCGAGCGGCTGCGGCGCCGCCACGAGCTCGAGAGGGCGACCCACCGCGCGCAGATCGAGCGCGTGCGCGGCGAGTGCGAGCTCGCGCTGACCGCCGCCATGGCGCGCTTCAACCTGCTGCGGTGAAGGGATGCGCGGGCGTTTGTGACGCGCGCAGGGTGACGTCAGGGGATGCGTGACGTCGCCGACGTCATTGGTTACGTGGTCCAGTGCTGCGACGTGTGGGCACTCAATGGTCACTCCTCGATTCACACAAGCTGCCCGAAATCGAAGCCACCGCGCTCTTGATGCAGCTCGAGACGGCCGGCTTTGCGCAGCCCGAGCGCTTGTCGACGCTCGATCCCCGCATGAGCGCGCGCCAGCTTGAGTTGCTGGTCGTCACGGGTGCGTAAGTTGAAACGCTTTGTTGGCACTCGTGGTTCGCACGCGCAATGCGGATCGCCTTGCGGTGACTTCAGTCTCCTCTCCTCGGCGTCGGGCGAGCTGCGCAGATGTATGGCTACTTCTAGATGATCTGGCGCATGCACAACGAGCCTGCATGACACAAGGAGACACTGCACTCAATCAACATGAAACGGGAACATGACGTGTTGATGGCATGAAATGCTCCGTCATTAAATGCCCACGAGCACCTTCAGCAGTGCTGCTGCAACTGACGGCCAGTGATGAGGACCCCTTGATCGTGGAGACCGCGATGCTGTACACTTCCGTGAACTGCGGGCGGGTGGCTCGGAGTGTTCTTGCGCGGTCAATGGAATAGAATCCGTTGCTGGATCGCTCGTTCAAGTCCCATGGCCGTCAACTGAGTGTGATTCGGCGCAGGGATGCGCTCCAGGGTCTTCACCACCCTGGCAAATCGGTCAACGCCGAGGTCTTCGAGCGCAGGAGCGCGGCATGCAAGGCCAGCCCAACAACCTCATGAAGAGCAGCCTCCTCCAACACTATATAATTTTCCAACAATTTTATCACCAAATGTCAGTCTTACATTTGGATCTCGCACTAAAATTACAACTTCATGTGTGATAAATTGCGTAGATTTATAAATCGCGTCTTGATTTTCGGGAG
Source organism: Phytopythium aichiense (assembly GCA_023338125.1). Lineage (NCBI taxonomy): Eukaryota > Oomycota > Peronosporomycetes > Pythiales > Pythiaceae > Phytopythium > Phytopythium aichiense. The sequence goes on along the minus strand of JAADYH010000057.1, from coordinate 12,583 downwards.
CCACCGCCATGACTCATGGCGTGAGGCGGTTCGGAACGTGAAGCCATCATTGACGTCCGCGCGCCTCAGCCCCCGCTCCCGCCCGCTCAGCGAGTCTCTCGGCCTCCCGACTCTCGTCTTGGACGCTCCAGCGGTCCACGCGACGCTGCGTCCGCTCTGCTCTGCTCCCCCGCGGTTTCTTCGACGCTCGCGCAGTCGGTCAGCTGCGCGGTGGGTCCCAGAGAAGGGGGATGCGTTGGGTCTGGAGGTGGACCTGAAACCGAGCTGGATCCCTCCGGCTGACCATCCGCACGGACTGATTTGCACCCCGTGAGCGTGCCGAGTCACTCGCTGGATCACCTGCCAGGCGACGAGATGGCGCCAACGGAGGACCTCGACGGCTACGGCACCTTCCGGGGCGAGGACCGAGCGTTCGAGCTGGCGGAAGCGGAAGCGGACGTGCAGCGCCTGCGGGACGAGCAGCAGCGGCGGCTGGACGAGCAGCAGGCGCGCTGGGTCGGGCGGTGGCGCGTGGCCATCGGAGCCATGCTCGCGCTGGCCGCGGTGCTCGTGGTTGGCCGCGCCATCACGCACCCGAACGAGCTGGCGCTGCCGCCAAGCGCGGCTGCGAGCGCGCCACTGCCCCCTGGCGCCGTGCGCTCGGTCAAGATCTTCCCGGGCCCTGGCGCCAACCGGACGGACGTGCGCGCCGAGTTCGCGGCTGGAGCCGCCGCGGCGGCGATCGGAGCGAACGCGTGGGCCACGTTCAACGACAGCCTGCACGTCATCGGCTGGTCGCAGCTGTGGGTGCAGACGGCGACGCTCCTGCCCGAAGAGGAAGACGACGCCCACACGCGCCGCGTCGACGTGCTGTTCGCCGCCGGGTACGCCGAGGGTGCGCTGACGCACCACCGCATCGACCAGCACTACGCCAACGTCCTCGCCACGCTCTTCCCGAACGCGGCCAAGGGGGACGGCGCCGAGCTGCAGGTGCTGGCGAGCGTGCGGCGGTTCCTGCAGCAGAACCTCGACTGGCTGCGAGCGCAGATCACGCTCCACCGCGAGCACCCAGACCGGCCGGACGCGCGGTACTGGGCGGCGATGGAGGCGCTTGTGGCGCAGTTTGACGGCCTCGCGGCGGGGTACCACGCGTTCACGGCCAGCGAGGCGCCGATCTCGAAGCTGGACCTGTTCATGCTGAACGCGGGAGGCGACATGGAGGACTTGATCTCGATGGCGTCGGCGCGGGAACACGTCGAGCTCGCGCCGGTGACCGCGTCGCTGTACAAGTTCATCAAGAACCTCAAGTGCTCGGCGCTGATCCGGGTCCTGCCCGGCTTCCAGGACCTGCTCTGGGGCCACGCGACCTGGGACGCCTACAGCGCCATGAACCGCATCTTCAAGCACGCCGAGCTGCCCGCGCTCGACGGCGGCGCGCGCAGGAAGACGTCCATGTCGAGCTTCCCCGGGTACCTGTCATCCATCGACGACTGGTACATGACGAGCTCGGGGCTCGCGGTCATGGAGACCACGAACGGGGTGTTCGAGCCGAGTCTGTACGCGGAGGTGACCCCACAGAGCGTACTGTCGTGGCTGCGCTCCAAGCTCGCCAACCACGTGGCATCGGACGGCCCGGCGTGGGTGGCCGCCTTCTCCAAGTACAACAGCGGCACGTACAACAACCAGTGGATGGTGATCGACACGGCGCGGTTCGTGATCGGCGAGGGCTTCCAGCGCGACGGGCTGATCGTGCTGGAGCAGCTCCCGGGCTTCGTCCACGCCGAGGACGTGTCGGCCGCCGTCAACCGCGCCGGGTACTGGGCGTCCTACAACGTGCCGTACTTCCCGGCGGTCTACGCGCGCTCGGGGTACGAGTCGGCGTTCCTGGTGTCCAACGACAGCGAGTCGTGGTCGCACGACAACTGCTCGCGCGCGCGCATCTTCGCGCGCGACGCGCCGAGCGTGGGCAGCCTGGAGGACCTCAAGCGCGTGATGCGGTACAACGACTGGCACGCGGACCCACTGTCCCAGGGCCACGCGTCGCACGCCGTGGCCGCGCGCTTCGACCTCGAGACGGACCCGGCGCTGGCGTCGCTGGATGGCGCCGTGGACGCCAAGGTCGCGTCGCTCGCGCTGTTCGCGCTCCTCGAGTGCGACGCCGTCAGCGGGCCCTCGCACGCGCAGAACCCCGTGTTCGAGTGGACGCCAGCGGCCCGCGCGCAGGCGCCGCACGCGGGCCTCCCGCCGCGCTACGCCTTCGCCTTCGAGCGCATGCAGCACGCGCGGCACATGGGGTGATCGCGAGGCAAAGCACGCGTGTTCCCATCTTCAAGAATTGGAATCGCTCTCAATATTATATATACATCAAAACACGAAATATCTTTCACAAAAAAAAGGGTGTGTTGATATCGCATCGTTCACTTTCAGGCGAAACGATTGAGTTTCAATGCAACACTGTCAAGTGTTCGAGAGCGCCGGGACCAACCTCAAGATGACAGTGGCATATCGAGCTCAGGGTGACGGTCAGACCGAGAGACCCAACCGCACTTTGGAAGAGTATCTCCAATGCTTCATCTCACCACGTCAGGACGCCAGAAATTTACATCTCGCCAACGCAAAGTTCGCCATCAACGCCTCGGTGAACAACAGCATCAAGATGTCACCGTTTGAAGCAAACAGCGGCTACATACCGCGCAATCCACTCGCAGCAATCGCAGCTTAAGTCGCCACAGACTTCGTGGCGGACGACGAGCAGCGGTCAACTTTACTGACCAGCAGGCAGGGATCCTCCGGCAGTGTCAAGAGGGGATCGAGCACGCCCAAGCGCGGATGGCAGACGTCTGTGATCGCAGGCGAACGGAGCAGATGCTCGAAGTGGGCGACCGTGTGTACCTGAGCTCGCAGCACTTAGACACGGCGCACACAGACTTCCCCAACTCCCGCAAGTTTGACCCCAAGTGGTTCGGCCTTTACTCTATCGTCCGGAAGGTTGACAAGCACGCCAACGAGCTGGACATCCCCCATGGTATGCAACTCCACTAGCTCGATCAAACCGTACCTGCAACCCAATCGGTTGCCGAGGCCACAGGAGGTCATTCTCAGGGATGGCAGCGTCAGGCAGCTAACGAAGACCATCGTTGGCAAGCGCACGCGTCTCGGGACGGTGCGGTACCTTGTGCGATGGGTGGGTGAAGCTTAACCCACTTGGGAGCCTGTGGAGAACCTTCATCAAGATGTGGGACTCATCCAAGACTTAGAGCGCACCAAACGGCTCAATGGTCGGCGAGTTGCACACGAAAATAAAAAGACACCAAGAAAAGATATGTATTTTTGGCCAACACCAGCATCACACAGCGGATGAACAGTCACCCCTCAACGGGGAACCCAAGCGCCTCATCGTTCCCCGCGGCCCAACGACCGGTGGCACCTCCCTGCACGAGGTTACGCTCGAGGGAACACCTCGGGTGACCCCGCTGCACGCGCCTGCGCGTTGACGAACTTGACGAGGCGCACAAGTGTGGCTCACACTATGGCGGGCTCAGCGCCTTGGTCAGTCGGTTGCGGTTGGCCGCGTTGAGCGAGGAACTCTTCGATCAGCTCCAACGACGTCCAAGCATCGGCACCAAGCTGCAGCGCAGACTGTTCCAGCGCGTAGAAGCCGCATTGACCATCAGGAGCCGCGCGTATCGACAACGGGAGCTTCCGGCGACGGCAATTCCTCTCGAAGGTAAGCCCGAATTCTTGATCTTGGGCGGCCTTGAAGTCGTCCACGATTTGCAGGTCCGGCGCCAGGGATCCACACTCGCGCAGGAGTCGGACCTTGGGCTCCCACGTCATCTGGCCGGAGCGACTTGGGCTGCTCGGCAACGCCCACACGACGCATTAATCCAGGTTGCCAGGACTGCCTCTCCGATCGACAACCGCCCAGATCTCCCAGCGCTTGTTTCGATCGACCGGAGCAGTGTTTCGCGAGACGCGATCAGCGATCTGCTTTCGAGGAGCTCAACCGCCAGTCGACTTTGCAGCCGTCTGCTTCGTTGTCGCCATGGCAGTCCGAGAGAGCGAAGTACGCGGTGGTGAACGCCCTTGAACTCTACACGCACGGCGGTAGACGCGACACACACGGTAGCAACGACCACAGTGAGTGGGACTTGTCGAGCTTCAGGGGTCCGTTTGCGCGATGAATTTGAGTTGTGTTGACGAATTCTCCGGGAGCACTTGTTTGTCAATCTAAATCAATAAACTTGGGCAAGTTATCCTTTCAGAACATCAGAACATTGGGTGCCTGCTCAAAATAGTTCGACAAAACACGGTGGTTGCACTAACTTCGGCTTCCTTGATTGTTTATTTTGGGTATTGGATTGCGACGTGGGAGTTTTCCAGAACATTCGTGTCGCTGTGGATCTTCAAAATGTCAGTCTTCGATTAGCACGCGAGCAGCAGCGAAAACAGGTGAGGCTTCCTGGTGGCCTCCAGCGCGGCGCGGCGGCTGCCTGGGCGATGACAGACGACTGACGGCTGTGTGGGCTGTCTGTGTGCGCTTCCGCTGGTTTGATAGGGTCAGAAATGGCGGAGCAGGACAAGAAGGCGATCGACGTGTCGGGCGACGGCGGCGTGCTCAAGGAGATCTACCAGGAGGGCACGGGCGAGGTGCCGCCCGTCGGCGATGAGGTCCGAGGTGCGTCCGCTGCGTTCTCTGGTCGCCAGGCCCTCGACTGGCTGCGAATGAGGCGCGGAGGCTGACGGTGGGGGTGCTGACAGCGCACTACACGGGCACACTGCTGGACGGCACCAAGTTCGACAGCTCGCGCGACCGCAACTCGGAGTTCAAGGTGCGTAGTGGTGATGGTGGTGCTGCTAGTTGATCGGAAGGACGTGCGGCTGACTGGACGTCGTGTGCAGTTCGTGCTGGGCAAGGGCAACGTGATCAAGGCGTGGGACCTAGCGTTCGCCAGCATGAAAGTCGGCGAGGTAAGGATCGGACACCTCAACCTAATAGACGCCTGCATCCGGTCGCTCTGACGCGTGTGTCGCCCTGCAGAAAGCTGTCATCACGTGCCAGCCGCAGTACGCGTACGGCGAGAGCGGCAGCCCGCCCAAGATCCCGCCGAACGCGACGCTCAAGTTCGACGTGGAGTTGCTGAGCTTCAGCCCCAAGGCCAAGGAGATGTGGGAGATGGACGCGGACGAGAAGATCGTCGAGTGCACCAAGCTCAAGGACGCGGGCACGGCCGAGTTCAAGGCGGGCAAGTTCAGCGAGGCGGCGGCCAAGTACAATGAGGCCGCCTCGTACATGGAGGACATGTACGACGTGTCGGACGACGACAAGAAGCGCATGAAGGAGCTGCAGACGACCTGCTACCTGAACGCGGCGATGAGCTTCCTCAAGCTCAAGGACTATGCGGAGGCCGTCGCGATCGCGACAAAGGCGCTGAAGAACGACCCGCACAACATGAAGGCGCTGTACCGCCGTGGCGTGGGCCGCATGAACCTGAACGACCTGGACCGCGCCAAGGAGGACCTAGTGGCGGCCGGCAAGGTCGACCCGAGCAACCGGGAGGTGCGCCGCGAGCTGGAGGCGCTCAAGAAGAAGATGAAGGCGGCGCGCGACAAGGAGAAGTCGGTCTTCGGCGGCCTGTTCAGCAAGGTGTCCATGTACGACGACAAGTCGACCGTGGAGACCGAGCCGGAGCTGGACCCGAACAACCCGAAGGTGTTCTTTGACATTAGGATCGGCGAGGAGGACGCCGGCAAGGTGGTGATGCAGCTGTTCAAGGACGTGTGCCCCAAGACGGCTGAGAATTTCCGTGCGCTGTGCACGGGCGAGAAGGGCGAGACGGCGGCGGGCTTCCCGCTGCACTACAAGGGCAGCGCGTTCCACCGCGTGATCAAGAGCTTCATGATCCAGGGCGGCGACTTTACGAACGGCGACGGCACGGGCGGCGAGAGCATCTACGGCGAGAAGTTCCCGGACGAGAACTTCCGGCTCAAGCACACGGAGCCGGGCCTGCTGTCTATGGCGAACGCCGGGCCGGGCACGAACGGGTCGCAGTTCTTCATCACGACGGTGGCCACGCCGCACCTGGACGGCAAGCACGTCGTGTTCGGCAAGGTCGTCGAGGGCTTGGACATCATCTCGCGCATCGAGGACCTCGAGACGGACAAGGGCGACAAGCCCACGGTGCCCGTCGTCATCGCCGACTGCGGCGAGCTCACCGTCTAGACGCATGTTCAGAGAGAGTGAGAGACACACAAAGAGAGAGACAGAGAGAGAGAGAGAGAGAGTCAAAGAGAGTTCGTCAGAGAGGAGGTGAACGATCGAATGGACGAGAACGTTGGTGGTTGAAGAAATCGCAGCTCGTCGAGATGGCTCCACTTTTTCCTCCCGCAACAGTGACGCGTCACTTTGATGAGTCACATGTCAGTTGGTGAGTCTATTTTTGCCCAATCAAGAATAGAATGTTCGTTATCCCGCGTTGCCATTGGCAGAAACCTCGCCTGGTCGGTTGATTGGCCAGCGAGTCCGAGGAGTGACGGTCCCGGCGCCGCGGCGGTTGGCGCCAAACAGCGACCAGTAGATTTTCCAGCGGCCAGCGGTCAACGCGAGCGCCTCCGACGCCCGCCGCTCGCGACCTGCTCGCCTCCCGCCCGCCCGCGACTCGCAGGCCGACACCCGACCGCTCTTGTGCCGGCGGCCGCGAAGCCTGCAGCCTGTTGCGTTCGTCCCCGGCGAGAGCAGTGAGCGACCATGGACGCGGTCACGGACCAGACTATCCTGCGCTATGAAGTGCGCGAGGTCGGCTTCGGCTTCTACAGCGACGCCGAGATCCGCGACCTGAGCGTCAAGCATGTCACGAGCCGCATGTCGTTCGACCACCTGAACAACCCCGTGATCGGCGGCCTGTACGACCCGGCTCTCGGCCCCATCGACTACAACATGATCTGCCCCACGTGCCACCAGACGCAGAAGGAGTGCCCCGGCCACGTGGGCCACATCGAGCTGCCCGTGCCCGTGTACAACCCGGTGCTGTTCGGCCACATGCTCAACATCCTCAAGCGCAAGTGCTTCTCGTGCCACAAGTTCCGCGTCGCCTCGGCGCGCTCGCGCGTGCTGCGCGTCAAGATCCTGCTCATCGACAACGGCTTCGAGGAGGAGGCCGCCATGCTCGCCGAGCTGCTGGAGCAGCGCAACGGCGTCGAGGATGAGCCGGCCAACCGCACCTTCCAGCGCCAGCAGGCCATCCTCGACGAGTACGAGCGTCTCGCGCTCTCGAGCGGCGGCGCACGCAAGAGCGGCGCGCTCAACAAGCTCACGGCCTTGTCGCGGCCCGCCGAGGTGCTGCGCGAGAAGCTCGTGACCGAGTTCCTCAAGGGCATGAAGGCCAAGTGCGACAACTGCGGCGCCATCTCGCCGGGCCTGCGCCAGGACGCCAACGCCAAGATCTTCCTCAAGGGCCTCAGCACGCGCTCACGCAAGATCAACCGCTCCAAGAACCGCACGGTCACGTCCGCTCTGGACGTCATGAGCGGCAACCTGTCGGACGGCGCCGACCCGGTGGACGGAGACGACTCGGACGACTCGGACATGGAGGACAACGACGCCGACAAGTTCCGCGCCGCCGAGGACAGCTCGTCGCGCAGCAAGTTCCTGCCACCGCTCGAAGTCCAGTCACAGCTGCAAATGATGTGGAAGCAGGAGGACGGACTCATGGAGCTGCTGTACGGCGACCGCAACGTCGCGAACGGACGCGTGCGCAACGCCAAGGCCGAGGGCTGGAAGAAGTTCTTCCTGAACGTGATCCCCGTGGCGCCCTCGCGCTTCCGCCCGCCGGTATTCCTCGGCGACAAGCAGTTTGAGCACGCGCAGAACACGTACCTGTCCAAGATCATCGGCCTGTCCGAGAGCATCGTGCAGGGCGACTACTACAACCAGCAAGCCAACGGCGCGAGCACCGAGGAGGAGGAGGAGGAGAGCGCAAAGAAGCAGGTGAATCTGGCGCGCAAGCTGGCGCTGTGGACGGACCTCCAGACCAACGTGAACCTGCTGGTGGACAGCAGCAAGGCGCGCCCCGGCACGGACGCGCCGCAGGGTATCAAGCAGCTCATCGAGAAGAAGGAGGGTCTCTTCCGCAAGCACATGATGGGCAAGCGTGTTAACTACGCGGCCCGCTCGGTTATCTCGCCCGACCCGTACATCAGTACGAGCCAGATTGGTGTTCCGCTGCGGTTCGCCAAGACGCTGACGTACCCGCAGCCCGTGACGCCCTGGAACGTCGAGGAGATGCGCCAGCTCGTGATCAACGGCCCCGATGTCCATCCCGGCGCCAACTTCGTCGAGAGCGAGAACGGCCGCCTGATCGACCTGAGCAAGCGGAACCCGCACCAGCGTGAGGCCATCAGCAAGACGCTGCTGACGCGCTCTGCGAGTGCGCAGGGCACCAGCAAGAACCGCGTCAAGCGCGTGTGGCGACACCTCCAGACGGGTGACGTGGTGCTCATGAACCGTCAGCCGACGCTGCACAAGCCGAGTATGATGGCGCACGTGACGCGTGTGCTGACCAACCCCAAGATGCAGACCATCCGCATGCACTACGCGAACTGTAACACGTTCAACGCCGACTTCGACGGTGACGAGATGAACATGCACTTCCCGCAGAACGAGCTGGCGCGCTCGGAGGCGTACCACATCGCTTCGAACGACAACCAGTACCTGGTGCCGACGGACGGCTCGCCACTGCGTGGTCTCATCCAAGACCACGTCGACTCGGGAGTGAAGCTTACGCAGCGCGACACGTTCCTGACAAAGGACATGTACATGCAGCTTCTTTACAACGCCTGGGCGAGTATGGAGGACAGCGGTATGAGCGTGGACAAGATGCACCTGGAGATCCTCCCGCCGGCAATCCTCAAGCCGCAGCAACTCTGGACGGGCAAGCAGGCTGTCACCTCCGTGCTCAAGCTGCTGACCAAGGGTCTTCCGCAGCTCAACCTCAACAGCAAGGCGAAGATCAAGGGTGATCTCTACGGCAACAGCAACGCCGAGCACATCGTTATCTTCCGCGACGGTGAACTCATGCAGGGTATCCTCGACAAGAGTCAGTTCGGCGCCTCCATGCACGGCTTCGTCCATGCGTGCTACGAGATCTACAGCGCTCGCGTTGCGGCGGACCTGCTCTCGGCGCTCGGTCGTCTGTTCACGTGCTACTTGCAGTTTGCTGGTCACACGTGCGCGCTTGAGGACTTGACGCTGAACAAGGACGCGGAGAAACGCCGCCGCAAGCTCGTGCAGGACTCTGTATTCAACGGCGAGGAGGCGTACGCTGAGTTCGCTGGGCTCACGGAGCTGCTAGACAAGAAGCACGCGGATGAGGAGTCGTCGGGCAAGAAACGCCGCATGAACGACGAGGAGCGCGCGGCCATTCGCGGCCGCATGCGCGAGCTGCTCTCAGGTCCCGATGCGGACAACAACGCCAAGGCGCTGGACGCGCACATGATGGGTTGTGTGCACGGCTCCAACTCGGATATCATCAAGACGTGTCTGCCGTCTGGCCAGACCAAGTCGTTCCCGTCGAACGCGTTCTCGCTCATGGTGCTGACCGGTGCCAAGGGTTCGATGGTCAACCACTCGCAGATCTCTTGCGGTCTCGGCCAGCAGGCGCTTGAGGGCCGTCGTGTGCCGATCCTGTGCAGCGGTCGCTCGCTGCCCTCGTATGAGCCGTTCGACCCGGCCCCGCGCGCCGGTGGCTACATCACGGACCGATTCCTCACGGGTCTTCGTCCGCAGGAGTACTACCACCATTGCATGGCTGGCCGTGAAGGTCTGGTCGACACGGCCGTCAAGACGAGTCGCAGTGGTTACCTCCAGCGCTGTCTGATGAAGCACCTCGAGGACCTCCAGGTGAATTATGACCACACGGTCCGCTCGTGCGACGGCTCGGTGGTTCAGTTCCTGTACGGCGAGGACGGTATTGACCCCGTGCAGAGCGCCATGCTGTCTGGCAAGGACGACCAGTTCAGCTTCCAGGCGATGAACCACCGTGCCATCTCGCACAAGTTTGGCATCAACGCCAAGTTTTTCGAGGACACGAAGATGGACATCATGAAGCCCCTGAAGGCGCACGCAGAGATGCTGGAGGCCAAGACGAAGCACTTCGTGGAGCCCTCATCGGTGCTGCGTCCTGGTGTGCGCGTTCTGTGCCGCCGGCTGAAGCAAGGCGAGACCAAGTGGAAGCGTGGCAACATCGAGGTGGGCTTCTTCGCGGCCGAGATCCTCGCGGTTGCCGAGGAGGACCAGGATGGCCGCGACTGCAAGTATGACGTCAAGTACCTGGACACCGGCCTCAAGGCGTTCGGCGTGCCCCGTACTGCTGAATTCAAGTCGGCAAAGCCCACGAACAACACGCGGGCCATGTCTGGCCGCGTTGACATCATCAAGGTTTCGCTTGAGGATCCGGTGATGCAGAGCCTGCCGCTGAACGAGCACGTGGGCCTGGTATCGGAGCGCATCCAGGATAAACTGGCGGCGTACAACAAGCGCAACCCGGCCAACTGCTTGGAGATGCTGAAAAAGCGCAAGAGCAAGAAGTCAAAGAAGAGCAAGCGCGAGTCGGCGGCGGATGCGAACGAAATTGACCGTGAGAAGATGCAGTCCAAGCACGCCGTGAGCGCGGACGCTTTCCAGCTGCTCGTGTGGGTCAACTACCTGCGCAGCATGGCCGCTCCGGGCGAGAACGTCGGCGTGCTGGCCGCGCAGAGTGTCGGCGAGCCGTCGACACAGATGACGCTTAACACGTTCCATCTTGCTGGTCACGGCGCTGCGAACGTGACGCTTGGTATCCCGCGTCTGCGTGAGATCATCATGACAGCCAGTGCCAAGATGTCGACGCCCATGATGACTATCCCGCTGCTGGACTCGGTGCCGTCGACGCGCGCGCAGGAGGTGGAGCAGCGTTTGAACCGCGTGGCGCTATCGGAGCTGATCAACAACGTCAACGGCGTGTGCGTCAAGGACGAGTTCGTCAAGAGCGAGAACGGCATCCTGTGGGTGCGCGACTATACGGTGCGCCTGACGCTGTTCAAGCTCAAGGAAATCAAGAAGGCATTCGGTCTAAGCCCGGACGACGTCTTTAACGCTGTCGGCCGTGGGTTCGTTGGTAAGCTGCTCACGATGATCTCGCGCGAGATGAAGAAGAGCGGCGTCCACGTCGGAGCTCAGGCGGACATGAGCAACTTTGCCGGCGCCAGCTTCGACTCTGGCCGCAAGCGGAAGAGCGGCGACGATGATGATGAAGAAGACGATGAGGAGCAGGGCACGCTGCGCTTCGGAAGCCGCGGCGAGGTGCGCGGGTACGAGATGGACGAGGAGGACGAGCGCATCCGCAAGGCCCAAAGCAAGGAGGACGACGACTTCGACTCGTCGGACGACGAAAGTGACGCCAACGCCAAGGGCAGCATGAAGACGGCGAACGCTAAGGACTCGGAGGATGAGGACATGACGGACAGCGCCGACAACAGCGGTCGTGGTAGCACCGCCAAGCAGCAGCTGAAGAAGATGTTCACGAACTTGGACGGCCTGGACACGCTCGACGTGCCTATCAGCGTCCGCAAGAACAAGTACTTTGTGTTCTGCGGCCGAAACGAGAAGGAGCACTACGTGGAGCTGCGCCTGCGCTTCCCGACGCACTCGAAGACGCTGCTGATGGTCCCGCTTGTCGAGAAGGTGGCCAAACAGGTGCTCGTGCGCCACTGCCCGGGCATCGCGCGCTGCTACCTTATCAACCAGCGCTTTGGCGAGGCCCAGGAGGAGAAGCCGTGCGTGCAGACGGAGGGTCTCAACTTCCAGGCGATCTGGGGCTTCGACGACCTCCTGGACGTGAACCAGCTCGCGACGAATGATATCTACCAGGTGCTGCAGACGTACGGCGTGGAGGCGGCGCGCGCGTCGATCTCGAAGCAGATCAACGAGGTGTTTGGCGTGTACGGCATCAGCGTGGACGCGCGCCACCTGAGCCTGATCGCTGACTACATGACGGCGCAGGGCGGCTACATGCCGCTGAACCGCATCGGCATGAACAACAAGGGCTCATCGTTCCAGCAGATTACGTTCGAGACGTCGATGAAGTTTCTCACGCAGGCGGCGCTTGGAGGCATTGTGGACACGCTCGAGAGTCCGTCGGCGCGCCTGGTGCTCGGTCAGCCGCCGCGTGTGGGCACGGGCAGCTTCTCGCTGTTACAACCGGTTGCATTATAAAGAGATAGACGCCGCGTGGGCCGCTCGCTGTGTTTGTAGTACATCTCCGCTGGCATGAAGCATGCATAGTAATGGGCAGGAATCGGTCACGCTTTCGCATTGCGCTTTGTCTCGAGTTACTGTTGCTACTGAGGTTGTTGGTCAAGGCCATTGGCATCAGCCGTCACCATCGGAGTCATGGTTGCCTCGGACACGGACGCCGCCCGTCGAAGTGCTGGTCTTGCTGGCGGTGAGGTGGCTGCAACCGACTGCGTGCTGAATCGCCTCTGCAGTGCCTTGGGCATCAGTGTCTGGCCGCCAGAGCGCACTGTTGCCGCCGGCGTCTGGGCACGAAGACTGAGTCTCTGGTGCTGG
>JAADYH010000569.1:0-18241 GCA_023338125.1 Phytopythium aichiense | reverse complement strand
CGTCTTGCGCTGTACCAACAGTCGATGCAAGGCAAACTTCTGGAACCGAGACGTCAACGCCGCGAGGAACATGCTGGAGCTGCTGAGGAGCGGCCTGAAAGGGAAGCTCGGCGCAAGCAGGCTGATGGCGTTCAGGCGGGATAGCCATTGAAGCAGCCGAAACAAGAGCAAGTGCGTGGAAAGACCGGCAATCATGCGTTGCAGGGAGACATCGCCACTCACGTTCATATAGCCGAAGCATAGCGAGACCAGTAGGTTCGCAGTGTTTCATCGTATAAAAATCAAAACGAGCCGCGCCAGGACGCGGCTCCCACGTATACCGAACCGGACACACGCACGTGCGCGCGCACTACTCGCGCTCTCCTGCCGCGCGGCTGTCTACAGCGACACCTCGTTGCTGCGGTAGCCGCCGGGCCCGTCGTGCACCACGACGGAGGCCGTGCGGCGGCCCGCAGGCGGCTGGAGGCCGCGCAGCGCCTGCTGGTGGTGCTGCTGCTGCTGCTGGTAGCCGTACGAGTCGTCGCCGAGCATGACGACCGAGTTCTCCCGGTACGACGTCTGCTGCTGCTGCTGCATGGGCTGCTGCTGCTGACCCGGGTACTGCCGGTTGGGCTCGCCAAGCGAGAAGAAGGGGTCGTTGGCGCCGTCGCGGTTGCTGGACGTCACGACCGTGGTGCCGGCCTTGTCGTCGTCGTTGTCGGCCGCGGCGCCGCCGTCGCGCTTGAGCTTCCAGGTGCGGTAGAAGATGTAGACCTGGCGGATCATGAGCGCGACGAGCACCAGCACCTGCAGGCCGATGATGGCGAAGCCGACGCCCTCGCGCAGGTCGTCCGGGATGTCCTCGTTGAAGCTCGTGGCGGACGAGAGCAGGAAGAAGGAGAGGAAGAGCGCCGAGATCTTGATGATGATGACGAACGAAGATGTCTTCTGCACGAAAGCCGTCGGGTACGGCTGCTTCATCTCGAGGTAGAAGAGGAAGGCGATGTGGAAGCCGATGAGCACGACAATCTGCCACAGGCCCTGGATCCAGACCATGCCCGTCGTCATGCCGCACAGCAGCGCCAGCATGAGCTTGGGCGCGAAGAAGAACCGGCCCTCGAAGCTGTACTCGTCGTACAGCGGACCGAAGCGCGCGTGGAACTTCTTGTCGAAGTGGTGCTTGGTGCCGATGTCGCGCAGCTCCTCCTCGTTGTTCCGGATCACCATGATGCCGAACAGGATGGTGCCGAACGCCATGACGAGCAGCGCGATGATGGCCAGCACGAAGCTCGCGTCGATGGACGAGTTGTCGATGCAGTAGCAGATCTGGTACATGGCCGTGGCGCCAATGGCGTACTCGGACAAGATCAGAATCATCATGAGCACGCCGATGGCCTTGTCCAGCCACTTCTTGCGAAACTCGGGGAAGTCGCTCACGAAGAAGGACGCGATGCCCATGGCGATGGCGTAGCACAGGAACAGCGCGCCGATCAGACACCCGATGCCCGCCACCGTCAGGTAGAAGAGCATGTCGGCGTCCACGCCGATCAGGTCGGCGTACTTCTCCATGCCCTGCACACTCGAGGTCGAGCTGGACGAGCTGGAGCCGCTCGAGCTGGCTGACGCCGACGCCGACGTGGACGAGCTGCCGAGGCGGCGGTGCGTCGACGAGCTCGAGGAGCCCGACGAGGAGGTCGAGTTGGTGGACGAGGACGAGTTCTTGCCGAAGGGCAGGAAGGTGAAGGCCGACGCCGACATCTTCTTGCCCATGTTCTCGAGGAAGCGCGGGCGAGCATCCACGTTCATCTGGTTGATCATGACGCTGAACTGGCACAGGTCGACGGCGGCCATCGTGATACCGACGCTGGCGGCCGCCGACACGCCCGAGGCGACGCCCGCCGACGTGCCGCCCACGATGCCGCTGGCGACCGACATGACGCCGCCGGCGACAACCGAGACGGTGGCGGCGCTGCTGCCGATGGCCGTGGACGCGATGCCGGCCTTGTCGACCGTCGACTTGGTCGTGCCGTCCGCCCAGTGGTCCGAGTCCTCCAGGCCCTTGTTCTCGGGCACCGTGTACTCGGAGCTCTGGCTAGACGTGGTCGAGCCCGTGGTGCTCGCGGACGTGCCGCTGACGACGTAGTTGTCGCACTGGCACGCGCTGAAGGACGAGTCGCTCGTGTAGTCGCACTGGCTGGTCGTCGTCATGGTCATGTTGGAGAAGGGCTGCGTGACAGCGCCCTCGACCGCGGCGCTCTCGCCGGCGTACGTCAGCAGCGTCAGCAGGTCCAAGTCGGCGTAGATGTCCGAGTTGATGCCGTCGTCGGCCGTGTAGTCCCACGTGCCGTTGCTGCAGGCCGGGAAGCGGCACACCGACACGCACGTCGTGAGGTCCGTCAGGCCCGTGCCGTCCGCCGTGCCCGAGTAGATGAGGCACTGCGTCTGCGCGGCCGCCGCGTCCACGTCCAGCGCCGAGCCGTCGCACGTGAGCCCCATGGACGCCCAGGCCGAGTAGAAGGTCGCGTCGCACGTGAACTCGACCGTCGTGGTCGACACGGCCGCCGAGGACGACGACGACGACCAGGCGGACGACGACGACGACGTGGTTGTGGTCGTGGTCGAGGTGGTCGCGCCGCTGGCCGACGAGCCGGACGACGACGCGCTGGACGACGACGACGACGACGTGGTGGTGGTCGAGGTGGACGGCGCCGTCGTGGTGCTCGTCACGGCCGACGTGGCGTTCGACGCCGTGGACGTGGCTGTGGCCGTGGCGTTCGACGTGGTGGACGTGAGCGACGTGGCGGCGCCGGCCTCGGCCTCCAGACGGCGCGTGCTGGCGTCGCTGGACCCGTCGGACGTGGACGGCGTGGCCGTCGTGGACGTCGGCGTCTTGGTGGTGCTCGTGGGCGTGGCCGTCGTGGTGCTCGGCGTCTTGGTCGTCGACGAGGGCGTGGCCGTCGTAGTGGACGGCGTCTTGGTCGTGGTCGACGGCGTCTTGGTCGTGGCTGACGGCGTCTTGGTCGTGGCCGACGGCGTGGACGAGCCCGAGGCCGAGTCCGAGGCCGACGCATCGCCGCTGTCGCTCGTGGAGCCCGAGTCCGAGTTGCCGGCCGCGCTGACAACGCCCGCGGTGGCCGCCGAGCCGTCCCCGACGCTGCCGGTCGTGGCGCTCGAGCCGCCCTCGTCGGCCGAGCCGCTCGTGGACGCCGAGGCCGCGGCAGTCGTGGACGACGCGGCCGCGGCCGCCACCTCGCTCGGGATGTTGCTGGCCGTGGGCATCGAGTAGCGGAAGACGCACGAGACGGAGCCCGTGGCCGTGCCGGTCGCCGCGGACGCCGAGGACGCGCTCAGACTCATCGCGGACGCCGAGGACGCCAGCGCCACCGCCGCCAGCGCCAGCGCGCGCACCGCCCGCACCTGCATGCTGTCGCTCTGTCTGTCTGCCTTCCTGTCTCTCTGGCTGTGGGCGGATGTACCTGCGCGCCTGGAGAAGGGAGGACTCGCTGCCTGCCTGCCTTCTTCCTTCCTGCACGCGGTCGAGCTGTTTGGCTTGTGGGCGGCGGACCGGCGCGATCGGGGAAAGGAGGGGCGGTAGAGCGCGGACGCAGCGCCGAGAGCCAGCGCAGGCATACTTTAACCAAGTGAAAGTGAGCTGGTCCGGCCCCGCGTCCGCCACCGAGCGCCCCACTTTCGCGGCGCCATACTGAGCGCAAGAGAGCGGCGAGAGGCGGGAAAGGGGTGTGTTACAGCCGCGTATAGTATACGGCGCCGTTCCACTTGACACACTGACACATACTGGAACCAAGTCACGCGCGTCGCCGCGTTGTCGCCCGCTCGCCGAATCACTGAAACGCGCTCCTCCCGGTCGATCCCGCGACGCCACTTCGGAATGATGCGTAGAGAGCGCGCCGATAGGAAGGAGTCGCGCTGTGCGGGCCGGGCGAGCACGATTTATCGTATAGGGAGAGACTGTATGCTGCCGGCCGCGGGACCGCGAGGCCAGAGGCTGTATACTGGCGCGTATGGGGAACGCGTATACTAACGCGGAGGAGGGGGCGGGCTCGGGCCGATTGTGCGGCCGGCCGAGTGCATCGAGTCAGAAGGAGCGCCGGGAGTGGGCCGCGAAAACAGCTGGCGGTGCGGCACATGGGAGCAGCAAAATATAAAGTCAATTGGTATCACGTGTGGGAATACATCATTTATCAAAGCGCTTTGATAGGTCTCAAACATCAATATTGCTATCAATAGTACAAGACTATGTAATGCAGAAGGCTTTGTCAAGCCTGACACGCCACCGTGCCGTTCGAAAAATCCTGCTCAACATCCACATTGAAGCGCCGGCCGCACACGTCACAGACAACATACAAACTCCAAGTTTCAGTTGACCAGGAGATCCGACCGCTCGCTGATGGTCAATCCAACTTGGCGATCCGCATCACTCGCTTGGACTGACGCCGCTGCGCGCTGAGGAACCCCTCCGCCCAATGCGTTGGCGCTGCGCTCGCCCTTTCGTCGGCAGTCTATCTATAGCGCCGGGTCGAGCGCGTTCTAAAAATACGGGCGAGTTCCCGAGCCGTGCTGGTGTTGCTGGCGCCTCGCCCCCGACGGGCCGGTCTATTGAGAGCGCCGACCGACGTGGCGACCGCCGCTCCAGGGACTGATTGCCACGATGGCGGCGGCGACCGACTACTCCGGCTGGGTGCGCGAGCTGGACAGCTACCAGCAGCGGGTGGATGATGGCGAGGCAGACGATCCGCGCGTGGAGGCTGGCCACCGCCCAGCAGCGCTGCCAACAGCCAGGCCAGGCAAGGGTGCTCGGCCAGCGACGTCCCAGGCAGACGAACTGCAGCAGGAGATGAAGCTGCTCAACTGGCACAAGCTGGCGAATGAGGCCGCGCTCAAGGCGGCCATCATCAAGACGAGCAAGATCAAGAAGGAGGACGCGCAGGTCGCGAGCTCGCTGACGCTCGACGAGCGCGAGGAGCGCGCGCAGCGCGTGCAGCAGATCATCGAGGAGGAGCAACTGCGGCCGCTCGAGGTCAACTCGGAGTTCTTCCGGGACTTCGAGGCCAAGGGCCAGCGCGATGAGGCCAAGCTCGAGGACGACGTGCAGCGCCACATCCAGCACCTGCGGCGGCTCAAGGATGCCATGGCGCAGAAGGAGGACGCACAGCGCCGCCGGCGGCAGTACCGCGAGCGCGTGCAGGAGCTGCAACCGCCGCCCATAAACGCGGCGCGGTCGGTCGCCAAGCGCGCGGGCAACCAAGAGGAGGACGAGCAGCAGCAGCAGCAGCAGCAACAACGGCAGCAGCGCACAGCCGCGCCTAACAGCGTCTATCAGCGGATTGCGGATGCGCAGCAGCGCGGTGGACGCGCCAACGCCGAGGTCGCGGGCAGCCTCGACAAGCTGATGGAGCTCGAGAAGCGCATTCGGCACCTGGAGGACGCCGGGCTGGGCGTCGACACGCTGGACGGCGGCCAGGACCCGGCGGAGGCGGACCTGAACGCAGGCGTGGGCTCCTCCAACGTGCGCTTCGCCAAGCGTAGGAGCGGCGGCGGGCCGCACGAGCCCTCGCGCACCGTGTACGCCGTCAAGCCGGCAGCGAGCAAGGCGCGGGCCAAGGATGCACTGACTGGTTTCGGAGGCGGCGGTGGCACCAAGAAGCGGCTGGCGCAGCCCGCCAAGAAGAGGAGCCTCGCTTCGGGCGTTCCAGCCAGCAGCGAGACGTTCCTGACGAGTCTGCCCGAGAGCAAGCAGCGCCAGATGCGGCGCATGACGGACCGCGAACGCCGCAACTTCGTCAAGGCTGAAAAGGCTGGCGAGGCCAAGCAGCGCGCGCTCAAGCAGGACGTGGTCATCGACGGCTGGCTCGACAAGAAGAGGCAGGCGGCGGCCCAGCGCAAAGCCACCAGCTCGCAGGTGCGCGCAGGAGGTGGCGGCGCTGGCGGCAAGCCTTGCAACCCGGCTGCTGGTGCAGCCAGCAGGCGGCTGCCGGCCCCGCCCAAGGTGCGCGCGCCGACGGTTGGCGCGGCCTCGGGCAAGCGCATCTCGGCGCTGAACCCGCACATGCAGCGGTTCGACGACATGAAGCGAGGCTTCGACAAGCGCCGGGAGATGCTGCATCGTCCTCCCCAGCCGACCGTCGCGCCTAGAGCCGCTCCAGCGCGGGCAGTAGACACCAAGACGCGGCAGCGAGGCGGCGGCGGGGCCTCCCAGCGGCGGACGCCCAGCTCTAGCGGGCCGCAGTTGAGCGTGACGGGCGGCAGTCGCCTCCACGCCGGGGCGTCGCTCGCTCCGCAGCCGCAGCCACACACTCGTCGGGCGGATGGCAGGGGAGCCGCGTCGACGATCACCGCACCACAACGAGTTGGCAACGCGCAGGTGAGTCTGGTGCTGCCCACGGCATCCGGCGGCGACCCGAAGGCGGCGGCGCGGCCACCGACCAAGCTGCCGTCCATTTTCCCCGGCAACGGGACGTCCGCCGGCGCATTCCCGGCCTCGAGCGCGCGGACCGTGGCGAGGGACGCCGCCTCGAGCGGGCTTGGCGGCCTGGCGCTGCCCCGGATAGCCGGCGCACGGGCCACGCCCCTGCCGTCGCCGCCGCCCGCCAAGAACCCGCACGTGCCGCAGTTCAGCCGCCTGCACAAGCGGTAGCTGCAGGCGGCCGCCAGGACAATGAACGTATCGCCTCCACCCCTCGTCCAAGAGCGCTTCAACCGGGTCCAGTGGACCATTTTGTGCCTGTCGACCGGACCTTTTTGTGCCTGTCGAACGGACGTTTTCGGAGCGTACCCATCTGGGGGGTACACTTGCCCTTCTGACGTGTCAGCGCGTCACGGGGCAAGAAGATGGGCGTCCATCTGCGGTGTATCCGGGTCTATCGGCCCGCCACCGAACTCGGCCCGCGTCGATATACCTCGCGCCGACTATGCATCATTCGGCCCGCGGGTCATTTGCCGACCCGCGGGACCCAGCCCCATACCAGCCGCTTTCCGTAATTTCCGCAAACGTCCGGCACCGCCCTCCCCCTGCTTCCCCGTCATCCATTCCCCAAAGCGACCGTCCCCGCCCTTTCCTCCTGGTCGAAGGACCTGTCTGCCTGCTTGCCTGCTGCTCCATGTCGTCCGCGCTCGTGGAGGCCGTGGGCGGCGCCGCGTTCGAGGTGGTGGCGGCCGCGGCGACGGTGGCGGCCGCGTCGGTGGCCGGGCTGGTGCTGTGCTCGCGCAAGCGCGACGGCCACGCGGCGGCGGCGCTGGAGGACGCGGCGGCGCCCGCGCGCAAGAAGCGGCGCCAACAGCAGGCGGCGGACAAGAAGAAGCAGGATACGAACAAGACTGAAGCGGCGGGCGCCGAGCCGGTCGTGGCCGAGCTCAAGCGCCGCGCGCAGGCCGCCAAGTGGCGCCACAAGATCGTGTACTCGTTCCTGGACGACCGCGGCCGCGAGACAACCAACTACACGATCGAGGAGATCGACCGCGCGGCGCGGCGCGTGGCCGGCGCGCTGCAGCGAGATGCCGGCGTGCAGAAGGGCGACCGCGTCATGCTGTGCTTCCCGCCCGGCCTGGACTTCGCGCTCGCCTTCTGGGGCTGCCTCTACGCGGGTGCCGTCGGCATCCCCGTGTACCCGCCGTACCCGGGGACGCTGGCCAAGGACCTGCCCAAGTTCAACCGCATGGTGGCCGACTCGGGCGCACGCGTCGTGCTCACCAACAAGACGTACCACCTGGCCAGCAAGATGGCGACCGTCAAGGGCTTCTTCTCCTCGGGCGTCTCGTGGCCCGAGGGCGTCACGTGGATCACGACGGACGGCGTCGCTGACTCGGTGGCCAACGCCTTCGAGGACGTGGAGCTGTCGGCGGCCGACACGGCCTTCTTCCAGTACAGCAGCGGGTCGACGTCCGAGCCCAAGGCCGTCATGATCTCGCACGGCAACCTGCGCGCGCAGCTCAAGACGTGGGAGAGCATCCAACCCGCGGACACGCTCGTCAGCTGGCTGCCGTCCTACCACGACATGGGGCTCGTAGGCTTCATCATCGCTCCCTGCGTCTTCGCCGCGCGCTGCGTTTCAATGTCGCCCATCAGCTTCATCAAGGATCCGGCGCTCTGGATGCGCACCGTGTCCAAGTACCGCGCCTCGCACGTGTGCGCGCCGAACTTTGGCTACGCGCTGGCCGCACGCAAGACGACGGACAAGGAGGCCTCGCAGATGGACCTGAGCTCGCTCAAGCAGACCATCTGCGCCGCCGAGCCCATCCGCCCCGAGTCTCTTGACGCGTTCATCGCCAAGTTCGAGAAGCCCGCGGGCTTCAACCCCGCCACGTTCAACTGCGGCTACGGCCTCGCAGAGGTCACGCTCGTGTGCACTGGGCAGGACCCTCTGACGCGCCAGCTGCCGACGGTGCTCGTGGTCGACAAGGCGCAGCTCGAGACGCGCCAGAAGGTCGTCGAGGTCACGAAGAAGAACCAGAAGAAGGAAAACGTGATGCACCTCGTGGGCTGCGGCAAGGCTATGCCCACGTTCACGGTCGTGATCGTGGACCCCAACACCAAGAAGAAGCTGAGCGACCTCGATGTCGGCGAGGTCTGGGTCCAGGGCCCGTCCGTCGCGGTCGGCTACTGGAACCGCGAGGAGTACACCAAGGAGATGTTCGGCGCGCAGCTCACGGGCGAGAAGAACGCCAAGAACGTCTTCCTCCGCACCGGTGACATGGGTTTCCTCCGCAATGGCGAGCTGTTCGTAACGGGTCGCCTGAAGGACCTGATCATCATCCGTGGACGCAACGTGTGCCCTCAGGACGTCGAGGCGTCGGTCGAGCGCGCGCATGACCACGTACGCCCTGGCTGCAGCGCTGCTTTCTCGATCGAAAAGAACCAGGAGGAAGCGCTTGTCGTGGTGGCCGAGGTCAAGACGGGCTCGTCGCAGGAGGTGCTCAAGGAGGTATGCTCGGATATCATCAAGAGCGTGCTGTCGGAGCACCAGCTGCGCTGCGAGGCGATCGTGCTGCTGCCGCAGAAGGCCATCCCGAAGACTACGAGCGGCAAGATCCAGCGCAGCGCCTGTAAGGCCAAGTTCCTCAGCAAGTCGCTGGTCAAGGCCGTGTACGAATACAAGGCTAACGCTGTGTCGGACCACCACGTTCGCGCGCCGGTCAAGGAAAGTGCCAAGCCCAAGGAGGTGAGCGCTGAGGGTGGTGAGGGCGAGAAGACCATCAAGACTCCCGATGAGATCCTGGCCTGGCTCCTGGAGCAGGTTGCTCACGAGATGCTGGCGGCAACAGCTGCCGCGTCCACCACCGAGACGGACGGTGAGGCCACACCGGCCGCACCGGCCGCGCAGACGCCGAACCCCGCTGAGATTGACCCGTCCACGCCGTGGGCCATGTTTGGACTTGACTCGGTGGCGATCGTCGGCTTGTCGTCGGACCTCGGCGAGTTCTTGGGTTGTGTCGTGCCCCCGTCCGCCTTCTTCCAATACGACTCGCCGCTCAAGCTTGCCAATGCTCCGGGTCTCGCCACCGGCGAACTGGAGACTGGCGACGACGAAGGGACCGCTGGCGGCGCTGTCCAGCTTGCGAGCTCCGTCGAGGAGATCGACGAGAGCTGCTACGATATCGCCAGCTTCCCGGAGGTGCAGAACCTGTTCGGTCAGATGAAGGAGTTCGAGAACGCCGGCCTGCGCGTGCCGTTCCTGGAGACGCTGACGCCGGAGAAGCGCAAGATGACCAACTTCAACACGTATAACTACCTGGGCAACGCGCGCGACCAGCTGGTACTGAACGCGGCGCGCGAGGCCATCGCCGAGTACGGCTCAACCATGAGTTCGTCGCCGATCGTCGGCCAGACGCAGGTCAACGTGGACCTGGAGGCCGCGCTGTGCAACTTCTTCAAGGCTGAGGCGAGCGTGCTGTTCGTCGGCGGCTGGGTGACGAACGTGACGACGATCGACGCGCTGGTGGGCAAGGGCGACCTGCTCCTGTGCGATGCGCTCAACCACGACTCGTGCGTGACTGGCCAGCGCCTGAGTGGCGCCACGATCCTCCCGTTCCCACACAACGACACGGAGGCGCTCGAGCGCATGCTGTCGAAGCTGCGCACCAAGTACCGCCGCGTACTGATCGTGGTGGAGGGCGTGTACAGCATGGACGGCGACATCCCGAACATCCCGGAGATGATCCGCATCAAGAAGAAGTACAAGGCCATGATGTTCCTGGACGAGGCCCACTCGTTCGGCACGATGGGCAAGTCGGGCCGCGGCATGTGCGAGCACTTCGGCGTCGACACGCGCGACGTGGACGTGCGCATGGGCACGATGAGCAAGGCGCTCGGCTCCATCGGCGGCTTCATTCTCGGCTCCAAGGCGTTGGTGCAGTACCTCAAGCACTGCGCCGGCGGCTTCGTGTTCTCTGTTGGTCTGGCGCCGTCGGCTGCCGCGGCCTCGCTCAAGTCGCTTGAGCTCATGACGGAGAGCCCGGTGCGCACGCAGCGGCTGCAGGAGAACAGCAACTACTTCTACGACTTGTGCAAGCAGCGCAGCGTCCCGATCGGTAGCAACACGTACCGCGGCGGCCCCGTGGTCGTGGTGATGATCGGCTCGACGATCGCAACGGCTAAGGCGTCCGAGTACCTCGCGCTCAACGGCGTCAACGTCAAGCCCATCGTGTATCCGGCCGTGGAGGAGGGCAAGTGCCGCCTCCGCTTCTTCATCTCGGCCGTGCACACCAAGACGCAGCTGGACCACACGGTCTCGCTGCTCTCGACATACATCAAGGCGGGCTTCTCGCTCGAGAAGGCGCTCGGGTCGAGCGGGCAGGACGAGACGGCCGTCAAGTCGATCACGACCACGACGACCACGACCAAGACGGTGGAGAACGGGCACGTCAAGGCGACGACGGTGATCACCACCACCGAGACGGTCTCGGGCGTCAACGGCACGGCGGAGGCCGACGCGCCGGCCAAGAAGAAGAAGAAGAGCAAGAAGAAGAAGTCTGCGGCGGCCAAGCAGGCGGCGAACGGCACGAAGGCGTAGGCCCATCGCCACCTCGCTCGCCCCTCTGTGGAGCTCCGCATCGGCCACGACGAGGGAGGCCGCGCCAGTTTTGCCCGTGTTTTATGAACCCCATGCACAATAGATGACTTTGCTCAACGAAGGCGGTCGCCATGCGTTCCCTCTAGCCGATCACGCGGCCGTTCAGCTCCTGCGCGCGGCTGAAGCTCTTCTCTAGCGCCGAGCGGTCGGCTTCCGGGGGGGCGAAGCGCGACTCCATGGCCGAGGAGACCGTCATCTCGTCCAGAGCCTTGAGGTGCTCGACCGACAGCCACTGCACGCCGACGTCCTCCCTGTCGATCCAGACAACCGCAGCCTTGGTGTCCCCGCCCTCGGCTCCAGGCGAGACGGTGTGGGGGCGGAGGCTCAGGCGTCGACACGGCCACCAGCCGGAGGACTGGTCAACGCCCTCGGTCGGCTCAGGGCGGCCCCACCACGCGGGCTCGAGCAGCACCTCGTTCTGCGTCGCCCAGACCTCCGCCAGCAGGTGCTTCTTGGGCAGGACGACGTCGAGCACGGTCGTCGCCAAGCGCGAGGCCAAGTCCTGCGGCTCGTGCTGCAGTAAGCGCACGATCGCCGCGACGTGGCTGACCACGTGGACCCCGGAGACGACGGCGTTCCTGCCATCCCTCGGCGGGATCGAGTGGCCCTTGGGCACGACGCGGCAGCCAGCCGCCTTCTGGCGGAACACGCGCTTGAGGAACTTGAGGACGTTCGTGCCCGCCGTGTCGACGTACCCGAACTTGTTGCCGCTGTCCACGTAGTTGACAATGGCGAGCCCGTCCGCGAACACCACCACCACGAGCACCCACCGCTTGAGACGGTCGTCGAAGGCTGGCAGGCAGACCGTCGGCGGGTCGGCGACCAGGAACTCGTTCCATGCGGAAAGCTTATTCTTCAACACTGACAGGTCGTAGAAGCTCGGGTGCAGCACGCGCAGCCGCGCGGCCGGGACGAGCTGCGTCATCTTGGCGCACAGGAAGAACACGATCTCCGGTGTCAGATCCGCCCCCCCTCGCATCAGGACACTCGTGGCACCACGGCTCAAGTGCGTGACTGTGGGCACGCCATCCGACTGGTAGAACTCAACCAAGATGCCAGGACGGGAGGCGAAGCCCTGGCTGGTAGCAGGCGGCGGCGGCGGCGAGTCGCTCGATGACTCGGTGCGCGCCTCGGGGCGGTCGCTGGGCTCGTCTTCTTCGTCGTCTTCGTCCTCCTCCTCGCCATCATCGCCCTCACTCATGGTCTCGTCGCCGTCAACCCGGTCAGCTGAAGCACCAGTTGGAGGGCGAGCAGGCTCGCCACGCTCGAGCGCACGAACGTCGTACGCGACAACTTCGTGGTCGAGACGCGCCTGGCGCTCCCACCTCTTGACTGAGCTCATCTAGGACAACCGAGCGGTGTCAGTCCGCGCGACGGCCATAGAGAGCGTTGCAACACCCGTTCCGTTGGACGCACCAAGTGTTTGAGACGCCCGATCTCAACGAACCTCACATCGGCCGCTCCCGGCAACGCGTCGGGCACTTTGACTCTCACAGTGACCGCCGTGTCAGCCGGGTGGATGTTGAGTGAGTTGAGCGCGTGCTTGTCCCACGGAGTGTACGAGCGGTAGTTGCCGACTTGCTGCTCGCCCTCCCACACGCCCCACGGGTAGAGTTTGTACGCCTTGACCCGCTGGCCAACGGCGATGCCCGCTCGAGACGCAGCGCTGTCCGCGCGGACGGAACTCACGATGAAGCGGCGCTCGCCGTCGGGCCGGACGGTGAAGCCCATGTCGGGCTCGGAGACTCCATCCGGGCGCTTGTCGCCGCTCAGTCGCGCGAGGAGAAGCTAGACAGGGAGTTACCGGCCCGACGGCAAACGGAATGGAACGGATCTGTTTACTCGTGGCCCTCGTGTGTACATCTGAAGGCAAAGACGTCTCTCGCATGACGTACGTCGCGGTTGCCTTCGTTGGGGGACGGACCGGTGTAGCGACGGCGCTTGGGCGGAGCGCCATGTCTTCGTGACTCGGCGTTCTCCTGCATGCTCCTCCAGTCGGTTGGGTCGAGGGGGAATTCGTGAATGCGATGGTAGATTGAGCTTCCCAGGTGACCAGATGGTTGGTGCAGAAGCGACAAAAGGTGGTGGATAGGGTTTCTCTGATGGTTGGTTGGTGTGCGTTCTCAACCTTGATTCAAAGATATCGATAATATCGTCGAGGATTGAATAAGGTTTTTATGAGATCAGACGCTGGAGACAAGTGATCGAGGGCGAGATCACAGGAACTTCACGATCACATGCTCTCTGCTCGTTTGGAGGCGTCGGAGATTATCGAGGTTCTCGACATGGATGAGGCCATCGCGTTCGCTGCACGACCTCGACACAAGACCATGCGAGCGAGGAAAGTTTTACCAAGTTAGGCGTTCTAAAGCATGACATCTTCATCAATGCCCTCATGAACGCGCACGACGAAATCACACACCACCGCACGCCAGCGCGCTCTTGTAGGCGGCTCGCAAGTTCAGCGCCACCTCCAAGGTGACCGACGCCGACTCGGACGCTGATGCGTTGCACTGACGAAGAACCGCTTCCACCGTCATCTCATCGAGCGGCTTGAGGTAACTGGACGGAAGCCACTCGATCCCTTCAGCCTCTCGATTCAGCCAGACGACCGGAGCTTGGCCCGGCTCCGTGGGCATCACCTCATCTTTCAACGGAGGAGGCGCCACGGTCTCCTTGCGCAGGCTCAGGCGACGACAAGGCCACCAGCCGGTGCTCTCCGATCGGCCCCAGCACAGTTTCGGGTCCAGCACGTGCGCAAACACGTCTTGCACCTCGCTCAAGAGGTGCGACCGCGGCAGCATGTATCCGTACATGGCCTTGCCGATCAGCCACGCAAAGTCGGCGTCTTCTTGGTTGGAGTCGAGCAGCCGCACGATCGTCGCAAAGTAGCTCAGCAGGTGGATGCCTGAAGAGCGGGAGTTCTCGTCAAGCACTGGAGTCAGCTCCACACCGCGCTGGACAACCTTCCGGACCACAACAGGAGCAGACTTGCGAGGCGATCGTGCGAGCTCCGCATACGCCGATTCGAGGTACGTCGCGACCTTCTTGCCCGCGCCGTCGACGTATCCATAGGGGTTCTTGCTGTCCAGGTAGTACACGATCGCCATGTCGTCCTTGGACACAACCGCCACGAGTACCCACCGGTCCGTTTCAATGTCGAGCACCGGCAAGCACACGATGGGCGAGTCGGGACCGGCGAACTCCCTCCAAGCTTCAGCCGCAGACGGTAGAACGGATACCGCGTAGAATCTCGGATGCAAAACGCGGAGACGCGAGGACGGAACGAACTGGGCCATCTTGGCGCACAGGAACGCAATGACCTCCGACGTCATCTCGGTGTCGTCGCGTTCCAGCGAGCGAAGCGACGCACGGGTGAGCGACAGCACCACGGGGTCTCCACCGGGCTGAACAAACTCTTCGACGATCCCGGGGCTGCTGGGGTGCAGCGTATCGTCACTTGACGCAGATGCGCTGGGACCCCTCGCATGCTCAACAGTAGATTCCTCGCCCGATCCTTGGGTGTCATCGTCGCTCACGTCGCTGTTTTCAGCCTCGGACTTGGCCTCGACGGACTCGCTGTTGCGCTTGAGATATCGCGCGTCGACAGCCACGCCTACTTCGTCGAGGTGACCCTGGCGCTCCCATGGCTGAATGCTTTTATCGGAGCTGATCTACTCCATCACGAGCCAGCGTGGGGTTAGTGATCAATCTTCAGGGGGTTGGTGAGCGCAAGTAAGACGAGTCGGCCTTACCGCGTGCTTCAGCCGCTTGATCTCGTCTACTCTCTCTCTGCTTTCACGCGATAAGTCGCCGGTAGTATTCACCTTCACGACACACACGCGGTTGGGCGGGTGGCTGTTGACCACGGCGAAGGAGCTCGCGTCCCAGACGGAGTACAGACGGTAGTTGCCGACTTGCTCCTCGCCGTTCCACTCGCCCCAGGGGAAGAGCTTGTACGACGTCACTCGCTGCCCGATGGCCATTCCAGCGCGAGCGGCTGCGCTGCCTGGACGGACGAAGCTGATGATGAACTGATTCGACCCGTCGTCTTCAACGGCGAAGCCCATGTCGGGCTCGTCTTCGCCGTCCGGGTGCGTCTCTTTGCTCAATCGCACGACATGCAGCTAGCGGGGAAAGAATCACACACGGATGTCGGGTCAGTCTTGTCGAGAAAGCTGCATCTCACGACGCGCGTTAACGTACATCGCGGTTGCCAAAGTTGCAGTGGGGGCTGTCGTGCGAAAGAGTGCGTCGCTTGCTCCAGCCCGCCGCCTTGGAGTGTCCCCCAGGAGCCCACCGTTTGCCCCGCGACCCGGGGCCAGACTCGGTAACGGGGACCGAAGGCTCGTCGCTCCCTGCTCGAAGCTGCGTGTCGTAGCTCACGAGGAAGGCGTCAAAGCGCGCCGGCTGCTCCCAGACGTGGTGATCTTGGTCCGCGCGGATCTGCAAGTGACAGAGCGGTCGTCAAGCGACGGCGATCGCGCCCATGCCAAACGCGGTGGTGGCGCAGCTTACCAAGTGCTTGGCCTTCACCACAGCTTGGTGACGGCGGTCGCTCGCGGCCGAGAACCCTTCTGGAGAGTTCACCTTGGCGGCGACTGCCTTGCCGGCCGGCAGGGCGTTCAACGCGGCCAAGGATTCAGCGTCCCAGACCTGGAACTCGCGGTCGTTGACGATCTGCTTCTCCTCACGCCACAAACCCATCGGGTGCAGCCTGATCGACACGAGCGAGTGGCCGGGCGCGACCCCAGCGCGAGCTGCCGGCGTGTTGGGGCGCACGGCTGCCACCACGAACCGGTGGCACCCGTGCTCCTCCACGGTGAAGCCCATGTCGGCGTCGTCGTCGAGCCGCACGAGGTGGAGCTGCCGGGGCAGAGCGTGACGACGTTTAGACCGCAATCCAGCAGCGGGTGGCGGGCAAACGAGTGCAGATGGGCAGAGCGGAGACCTACGTCGCGGTTCCCCGTGTTGGACGCGCGGGTGCCCGCGGCGGGCGCCATGGGGGAGCGAGCGAGCGAGTGAGTGAGCAAGTGAGCGAGCGGCGCGCTGCGGCTTCGTCCCGCCAGAGTTCTTGCTGAAATGGTTTACAGCAGCTTCGGACGGAACGATATTCCATTTATGCTGGTGCGTTTCAGATCATTTTTACTCGATGTGTTGGGGGTGCCGCATTTATTCTGAAACACCGACCAGCTTCCTTTCCATTCTCTGTCAAAAATTTGAAGGGGTTAGGTCACCATAAACACCGAACCCACGCCATGGAAGTTGTCATGGAAGTTGTCGGATTCCCCAGAAGGATGTGGCCACCACGTGTCACACAATTGTTGGTGACTGCTTGAATCTCGGGTCATAACCATACCACGCGTGATTTGATCAGGATGCCAAAGATCCATCAGGCCTCACAGTAGTGAACACCCTCGTCTGCGCGAGCTGTTTCCTTGTGTATATGATCAGTAAAATAAAATCGAGAGAAAGCTGTCAAGCCGCTATCGAGAGTCGAACGACTAAAACTTCGGACAATACTAAACAATGCACTCCGCAACAAATCCAGCATCAACATGTATTTTCGAAGAAATATTTGTACAGACTGCGAGTTTGAGTGCGCTGTTTGGATTTGCACAGAAGTAACACGATAAAGAGACGGTTTGAACAAGGATCTTTTATTCGAGCTCGAGGGGACACTTTCTGTGCAAGACTCCATTTTGGCTTTGCAATCAAGTTTTGCTAGGCAACTGAGGTCGTGTTCGATGTAGAGATAATTCAAATTATCTGGGATAAAAAATCTAAGCCTAAGGCCGTGTTCAATTGAAATCCAAATAATATCGATTTTAGTTCATTCGAATGACAGTACATTGTATTTGTGGCGATCGACGATAAAGCACACAGTTCATATTACGATCGCAACGTGTTCAATAGCTTAACCCGTTCGCGAACGAAGTCAGTCTCTATACAATACATTTTCCAAGTACTCTGCATTTGAAATGGTCTAAAACAGACCATCTCTCAATGCACGGTTACTTGCAGACAGGTCACCGATATATACGGAATAATCTATGCCAAAACAGTTGCACCTCCAGAGTGCATCACCATCGTACTTGAGCGATGACCTCTCTGTCAAACATTGCCTTAAACTCAACCAAAACTGTTTCGGGTGACCAACATATGTCAAACTTTATGAGGGGTGCATTAGTAAGCTCGATGTAGCCCGATTTTATTCCGGCAGGTTGAAACGTCATGATTTTCAAAAACGTGGTTTGGTCATATTTTCAGGCTAGCAACAATACTAAAGGTCGTGTTCAATGCGGAGATTAATTGTGGAGATAATTTAAGTTATCTGGAAATACTATTCAAATTAACCCGTCCTTTTGTGTCATTTCACAAAAATCTCAAATGGTGGTTTAAAAAACGACTGCGAAATTGTCTTTTTCGGACCATTCTAGGGATCTTCAATTCGAATTATGTCATCAAACACGTTTAGTACGTAATTCATTGTGTGCGCAGACAATGTGCTTTATCGTAGATCGCCACATAAACAATCTCCCGTAATTCAAGTTGACGTAAATCGACATTACTCCAAAGTCCACGGTTGTGCGATAATGCGAGTTACCATCGTATACGGCATAAAATGTGTACGTGAGAAACATGAACTGTGACTGAGCGAAGGCATAGATTGTTCTAACGGTGGGCGGGGAAAGGGTACACTGTACTCTATACACTACTAAAATACATACGAATCACGCTTACGTACTAAACCGGTTGCACTCACTGTCCAATAAAAACGGACCGTACCAGCTTGATGGTTGTCGCGGAGGTTGAAATTGTCGATTCGTGCTCATTCACTCACACACGCCGCCGTCACCTTCGAAACTGCTATTGCTCATTCCCGTATGTTCCCTTCCGTTTAGACACTTCTGGAAATCTCAAATCAACAACTGCTGCGCAAATATCGCCCAAAGTGCTTCACTGCGCCGTCGTCCGGGCTACCGCTACCACCCACGTCCCTTGCTGTTTCTATTGTGCTATCCAGTCTGCTTCATCCTAACCTCTTCGTGCGCTGCACCCGACATCCACAGAGGCTGAGATATAGCTCGACCGTGCTGACTGAGTTGGATCTGCTCGTGCCCCGGGCGGATATCCAAGTGCCCGGCGGGGGGGGGGGGGGGGGGGGGGGGGGG